>JAMKCH010031999.1:0-16411 GCA_023653785.1 Ophioderma brevispina | reverse complement strand
CCGGCGACTTCCGGACATGGTCGAAAGCGGCTATGAGGCGTACCCGTCTGCTCAAAATAGTGTGGCGCTGGTCATAATGCCATTTTTCTTCAAATCTAGACTAGAATTGTATCAAAAATTGTCAAATTCTTTGAGTTTTGATTTTGTCCTAGAGAGAAAGAGATTCAAACTTCAAAATATTGTCCCGCGGGGTGTAAATCAGAGTGCGCGAGTGTCACTGTTTACGTGTTTTCAATGGAGCGTTTAGTTTAGTGGTTGTGGCCCTTTGAAGCGCTATTCGGACTGTCAATTTCACTATTATATTGCGATTTCGGTCTGAAAAGACCTCTCAGATTTCTTTAATTTGTGAGATTTTACATTAGGCCATCTATATTGACCAAATCGCATTAAACAAATCACTTGTTTAACGATTTACTACAAGAAATCGCTCAAAACAAGGTGCTCATTAATGGTCGATTTATGCCGTGTTTCGCTATGGAATGCAATTTGGCTCAAATCCTGTTAGATACGGATTGTTGAACACTCGCGAAATCAACACTTTTAATGAAATTCAATATAATGTCGTGGTGTATGTTTATGACTAAAATTACTAATTGAATATCTAATTATCTAGTCCAGTTCGCATTGTGTCTCGTTTTAAGGGAAGCGGATGTCAAAACCGCGTTTTCCCTTCAGGTTTTGACCGACAAGCTTGCGTCCGATTTTTTAAAAATGGAAATTCACTACTCCACACTAATCCCTAGATGTATTTTATAGAAGGAATAACATTTGTAGGTTTTTTAATTATATCAAATATGTTAAGTGAAAAAAGTCGAAAAGTACACATCAAGATGCGAAAATTACTATTTTCCACCCCTACCCCTTATTATTGCACGCATCCGGTCATACATGCACGATAGTAACAGCTGATTCGGGGGGGGGGTTGTCCGTGAAATAGCATACCATTACTTATGTGATGTGTTCATGTATCATTTACAACTTGTAGACAATTCAAAGGTGTTTGAATCTCACAAATCATACGTGGTTGCCAAAAAACGTGTTTTAACAGTTGTATCGCTTTGAGTAAACGCGGTAAAAGAGTCCCAAAATGCACGAAAATTGGGTATTTTTAGAAATATTCAATTAACTTGGAGCCATAACTCCCGTTAATGTGTCTTGGGACGCCAAAAAATGAACACTTTTCTTAAAAGGGTCATATTTGTAAAAAATTAAGGAAAAATCAAAACATGTTTTTCAAGTGTGTTCAAAGGCGCACAACACTAAAGCACTCCACATTTGGGGGAACGTAGGTAGTTTTCCGTAAAATAAGAAAACGTTGTGAGATATTTTGCAGATCTTTGGGACGCATTCTCCATTGAGGGTGGTATATTATAATAAAAGTGAAAAAGTATAGCTTGATCATCGCTGATATTATCACACATTTTAAATCGATTCTGTGTAGAAACGTAGGCCCTCGACTTCCGGCCTGGTCGAAAGCGGCTAGAGGCTTACACTCTGCTCAAAATATTGGTTGCGCTGTTCATATGCCTTTTTTCTTAAAATCTATACTAGACGTTGTCTCAAAAATTGCAAATTCTTGTGAAAGTTTTAGTTTGTGCTCTATAGAGAAATAGATTCACAACATTCAAAATATTGTCACGCGGGGTGGTAAATCAGGGCGCGATGTGAGTACTTTTACGTGTATTTCACTGGAGCGTTTATTTAGTGTGTGCCCCCTCTTACTTCAGATGTCAACCAAGGGGCATACGGGCGATCCTTAACAGTTCGCGTGGTTCAATGGGGGCGTGATGGCAAGCACTTCGCTAAACTAGCATCGTATATTACCAAACTCTCAACATCTAAAACTGGAATTTGTTTTTTACTAGGTAAGAAATAAAAAGACAATGGGCCACCAGAAATTGTGCAAATTTCTACCTTTTTATAATGAATGATGATTCATACGAAAAGTAAATTAAGTTGGTTAAAGATCAAGAAAATTGTTACATTTAACAACATATTGCACAAAATATTAATATGAAACTTGTTATAAGCCAATGATATTATTACCATGTATGAATCAAAAACATTGTATCTAGGTCAACGCACGGGCATAGGTTGGCAATGGGCAGGATCAATAAAAGAACTAATTAATACCACTTTGTTCTCCAATTCCAAATAATATCTATTGGCCAGCACCTAAACGAGTCATAAGTATTAAAATTACTTTGTTACTATACAAAGTAATAAAGTGGGTATTGCAATTGATTATGAGAAACAGCAAAAATAAATAGTGTCCTAGAAGAATTTCATTTTCTAGATAAGCAATATTTTGTGGCCCACATTTTTCACGTAGAGTAAGCTGTGAATCTTTGAGAAGTTCTAATCATAGGTTTCTTATTGTCCTTGAAATGTTTCTTTAGAGTTATTTAAGTCTGCGAATGACCGAAATAAATATTAGATTATATAAACAATTTATTATATTGGGGAGCAGGACCGTTAACATTCATGGTATTTTGTTGTTTGTTATTTTGAAGCTCATTGTGATAAAACATGAGGTAAACTAGTGATAGGCCCTATTAAAAGGTCTAGCCGATCGCTAATAGCCTCGTCACCGAACACCAGATTGTACCGGAAGCTGTCAAAAATGTTGATACCTGAGGAAAGCTACTATTTTTTCTCATTAAGCGTTGAAATCAAGGCTGAAGGATGTTTAGTTTAGAATTTAATTTTATTGTTTTGATCAGGATGATTTCTTGTTTTTTTTCAAAAATTTGGGAATTTCCAAAAATATAATTGCTTATTAATAGGCCATGGGATCAGATCCTACGGAAATTGCCCCCTCCGAATACCAGGGTGGCTACGCGCCTGCATAGGATCGAAGGAAATATTGTTCATTTTGACTGAAAAACTTTTTTCGGGGGGGGCGAGTGAACAATTGCATCCACTATAAATACTAGTAAATATTATATTAGTTGAGTATGTGAGTCGAAAGGTTGCAATTTTCAAGAAAAATGAATGAAATGCCATTACATCTCAATTCCTTTTCTTGAATATCAGTGATCAAGGGACATACACTATGGGGTAAACTCACTTTTGTTGGGATTGAGAATTTTCTAACAAAACGTTCACAGCGTGTAGGAGTAGATGGTGCGTCATTGGAGTGGGTCTCCGGTAAATATCAGGCGTCCCACAAGGGACTGTACTTGGTACCTTATTGTTTCTCTCTTTCATCAATGACATACCAACTGGCATAACATCAAAACTCCGATTATTCGCTGACGACTGCCTCATTTTACCGCACCGATTCTTCCATCAATGATACCTTAGCTCTCCAGAAGGATCGTGACACCCTACATCAGTGGCTAAACACATGGTACGTGAGTTCAAACGGATAAATGCCACACCAGCGTATTACCTGATTAGGAAATTACCCTCAAGGCTGATTACCATCTTGGCGGAAGATCCCCTCCCCACCCCCCCATGGTTCGCAGACCACCCCTATCTGGTTGACCCTCACAAATTGGATGTTTGGCAAACTCACATCGAATCATCTCTGCCAAGGCGAACAGGATGCTTGGCCTCATTAGTCGCAACCTTAGCTGCTGCTCCCGGAAGCTACAGCAACAAGCACCTCCCTTGTTCGTCCTCCATCTTGAGTACTGAGCCCGCGTCTGGAACCCTTACACCAGAAAAGCATTCAAAAAATTGAAAACATCCAGCGCCGTGCAGGCCCGATTCGTGTTTAGCAATTACAGCAGCAAGGAGAGTGTCTCAAAATGAGAGAAAACCTCCAATTGGACTCCCGTGAAAACAGCGGCAGACTGCAAGGTCTCTTCTTGATGTACAAGATCAACCACCGGCTAGTTCCTATCAATCCAGCTCATTACCTCACTTCTATGGTGCAAGCAGTACTAGGTCGTATCACTCATCCATATACCAAATTTCCCGGCAAGGAACCAGATATACAAATACTCCTTCTTCCCACAACAGTTGTGGTGGAACGCCCTCCCTGGCCAGGTCCTCGAGCTTACCATCTACGAGCCAATTTAGGGAAGCGGTTGGAGAACAATTATTATGCTCCATGCAATTTTTACTTGCATGTATGCACTGAATTACTGGCACCGCACAGGCGCAAAACAAAGTTAATTTCCTTGGTGGCACATCCTATTGAAGGACTCTACCAAAAAAACCCCCCCCAAACGTACAGACGTAGAAGTAGAAGGTAATGACTCAAGCAAATAATGGCGTTAATGATAAGTAAATCCCACCCTATATGTAGCGGCAAAGCACTTGAGATTTCATTTTATTTGAAATTTGCAGAGCTAGTGTTTGTACTATCAGCGGTTGAAAAATTCAGGGCCCTATTTCACAAAAAGAAGAATTGTAAAAATTCTTACTATAAAACTATAAAATAGGGCCCATGATATAAAAAAACGTATGGGGTTCAACTTCATAAAGATTAATGTAAGAAAATGTTCAAGATCTTTTAAAGGACTTGAACGAGTTAAAACTGAGATGAATAATTATATACTTAGGTCCAATTAAGATTAATATTTTGTGAAATAGGGCCCCTTGTGTTATCACCACCAAGCATAGATTTAGCTGTTCTCGTTTACGAATAAATAAACTTGAGGTTCTATTGTGAGTTCAATAGCTTTGACCCGAATTTATCTTTTTATTCAACTGCACAAAAAAAGGGTAATATTAATGGCTCATAGGGTTTAGCGGTAGATAAAAAAAAAATACCTAATAAAATGAAAGATAGCATGTAGGGAAGTGGTAATAATGTGAGTAAAAGCTGATGATGGGTGGGAATGGAGAGGGGAACAATGGGTGATGTGAAACACTGTAAGAAATCACTGAAACTCACAAGACTGACGGTAAAAGGCCTTGATTTCAAAGACTCTTATTTTGAATGTGAAATAGATATTATTACCGAATATTTTCAGCCACATAAAAATATGCACTGAACAAGGGCACAATATGATAATACTTTGCAATAAACGAATGACAGAATAACAGCAAAAAATACAATTACTATCAATAATTATTTACGGTAATTTACTGGCGTTGGATGAATCCTGGAACTGCCAGTAAATTTATTGATTTTTTTAAAACGGTACAAACAAATAACACATTATAATATTGTTTATGGTAATAAGAGTTTTGAAGTGAGGGTTGTATTTGTACGTTTGTCCAGTGTCCTCAGGTTGTACAAATTGTAAAAAAAATGACTTAAAGTGTTAAAAAAAAAAAAAAAAGCAACAAATCTGTAAAGAAATTTACAATCAGTTACGAAACAGTGAATGTAAATTTAGGAAGATTTCTATCAGTGTGTAATAAAAGGATGGAAGGCGTATAAGCTATTCGAAAAGAACTTCTTTATTTTATAATTTGGTGAGCAAAATATACACTGAAACACAAAATAGCATGCAGTTGCATGACTAACATTAAACTAGTCAGAGAGGATAGTAATGCAGGACTGACTAACATAACGTTAGTAACCCACCGTCAGCTAGTCAAGACTGCATTGCGAGACTTATTACCGTGCTAAACTAGTAAGGCCTGTATGACTAACGTGTTAATGAGGTGCATTGTTCTCATATGAATTGGCTAAATGTTCATAATCTCACCTATTCCAGCTTGTTATCATGACAAGTTAGTCATAACCAGCTTGACTAGTTTGACCATGCTAGTCAAACCTGCATGACTAACTTTGAATTGCATGACTAACGTTGTGTAGTCAAAAGGGGCACCATCTGGACCTACTTAAAGTTAGTCATAAACCAGTCATGCAACTAGCCTACGTTAGTCATGCTTGCACGCAGACTAACCTCCAAGCTAGTCAAAGCTTGGTTAGTCAAGCGGGCATAACTAAGTTGATGTAAGTCATGCAAGGTAGTCCTGCATGCAGGACTAAGGTAATGCTAGTACCTATGTAGTCATGCTGTTGATAGCTTTACGTTAGTCAAAACGGGCACCATCTGGAATAACTTAAAGTTAGTCACGCTGACCAATTTAGGTTTTTAGTGATACTGGGAAGGATACAGAAGGGGTGAATTCTTTTGGTGCATGAGGATATGGGAGCGAATATATGGAAAAAAGTAATACAAAAAAGTGATACAGAGGTGAGAAAGAATATGGAAAGAGAAAACACACCATTGGACAGATCCAAAATGGTTTGGCAGATAATTCCCCTAAATAAACAAATCAGTAAAATCAGCCCATAATTGGGATCCCCTTGGGTATAATCAACCATAGAAGAGTGAGAAGCCGCCAAAGAAAGAGTAATAGTGATAAAAATGAAAGTTTGAAACGGACATAAGGGGTAGCAAAATAAACAGATAAACCAAGTTATAGAGTGTGAGTCAATAAAAACCCTACATTCAGAAAGTGTTTCTTGGGAAAGGTTAAACTTTAGTTTTGCTTGAATAATTTGCTTTGGTTGTTCACAGGGATAAACAGCCTATCAGAGATTTTTATTTGGTGTCTTCGGAGTTTGTGTTTAGAAACTAGTCAATTTTGCGGAGAGCCTTAAAGTTTCTGTTTGCCACTTATACAATCGAAAGACTGGACACGACCGTGGATCCATTATAGCAAGACCACTTCACAAAAAGCAATTTTCGGTTGGCAGCGATTCTTCTTGCCATTCAAAATCATATCATTTGAATAAAATGGTTAATTTTATATACATAATTATAAGTACAATCTCTTCAACAAAATTAAGTTACCATTGTTCAATCATTAAAGAGTCCAGTTTATTGAAAATCACTCCATATCAATGCCTTAGTTCATGAACATAATGAAAAACTTGCTCAGAGATTTTTGTTTCACATCTCTAAGGTAATTATTTTTGCACAAATACATTTACTCAGCGTCCTAAATTGCGAGAACAAAGCTGAAGCTTTTTGGAAATTGAATTGGAATATTAAAAAGGGACCACAGGGACTACACGTGCACATACAGAGAGAGAGAGGGGGGGAAGGCATGATCGTAAAACTACTCCTGTCTTTTGCTAATGACCGAGGGATATTGATAATTGAGATTTTAGTTGACAAGGAGCTATTTCTCATGAGTTTGCTTTGATTAATCGTAGTAGAGAATACCACCTAAATTGTATATCAAAATGAACATGATACATTCTGTTCACTTTTCGAACTCGTGCATAATAAACGTTAATTAAAATTGTCAGTAGCATTATTGAATTTAACCCCCTCGAGTCTGCTGTCTTTCAATATCTTTGGTTTGGCTATACATGAACTATCACGATATAACCTCTGCGTAACCTATCGTTACTAACAATTTTTTATGAACATAAGAGTGAATGTTTTAGGATGCTTGTTTTGTGATTCTGTAATACACACTTTAATAAACACTCTAAAACTACCTATTCCAAATAACAAGTATATTGTTTGAGGGGCACTTACAAGAGTTCGTGTTCAACATGTCAAAGATCACAGGAAAATTCAAAGGCCCATGAAACAAATATACAAAATGAAAATATGGTGGAGATGGCTAATGCATCCAAGACTTCATTTTTTTTATTCGTGAGTTATATGGAATTCCCTTTTGTCAGTAATCCTAAAAGTGCACATTTGCGACAGGATTTTTGGAAATAGTTGACATTCTGGATTTTATACTAGGTGTGCTTGCATAAGACTAGATACACAACAATTTACTTTATTTATTTATTTATTATTTATTTGTCACTGTAGCCTTCATTATATCTTTAATACATTGGTCAATTTGATTCCTTTTCTGAAATAGAATGCAGGAGAAAATAGAGCAAATTTCATCTCAGTCAGTTAACTACAAGCTATTGTCCTTAACAATGCCAAGACCTCAAAATCTTCAATTTAAAATTACTGGTTTATTTCATATATAATTATGCTAAAAATATCACCTTGGACTGTAACTCGCATATTAACTTTTGAAAACATCCATAATACGAAAACAGTCTGCATAGCCATAATAGATTTTCAATAAACCAAGAGGCGAAGTATTGCAAGCACTAAGATTTTCACAGTACCTAAAATGTAACATTGTGTCAAAAAGTTCAAAACTGATATAAATTATTTGTGACTACTTTCTTAATTCCTTTTGTCAATGTTGATCCCTATTGGGACTTAATACCCAATTAATGACGGGCGGGACCTTTGGGGCTACGTGGTGAACAGCATTCGGCTGAATAGATAGAATTAGGGTGATTTTTTTTGGAAGTGGCCACACCTTTGATGCGAGATGATTTGGCTTCAAGTTGTGTGGGATCCAGTGTTCTATGCGGACCCATGACATATTACCTAATGTACAATTCTCCATTTTGTTCATACGTTATAATATGCTAACATAATTTGCGTGATAATAATGTCTTAACAGAACGGGGTCGCATATGTCGAATCAGCATAAAATTAATGCTAGTTCTGAGAAAACGGCGTTTGAAAGTTTCAGTTATTATGAATGCGTGTAAGGAAATGAAATAAAAGGAAATGGCCTTTTTAAGTCTTGTATGTTAAAGACGTGAGTGGTTTCTAACTGACGAGAGTATTGAAATACCAAGAAACAACTGTTTCCTTATTCAAAAATGGCCACTGAATGTTATTTGACAGTTTGCCAAAACCCAAATGCTTTGGAATAGCATTGCAACTGCATATTTATAGGCCTGTTCGCCAGTTTATTACGCCGTTTATGTACAGACACTGAGATGGTACAACATGGTTATAACTCTCGTATGTATATTGTCATTTGGCTATTGTAGTTGCCCCTCCCATTACTATAGCTGCGGGTTTTAATATCTTAAACCTCCCCCCTCTATCCTATTATTATATGATGATGCCCCGCCGACTTTGCACACGACCAATCCATAAAAAATAACGATGGCGATGATGATGGTGGCAATAACGATGAAATATGAAAACATCCAAAACTGTGGGACAATGATACTACTGATCGTAATGAGATGATGATGATGATGATGGTGATGGTGTGACAATGACGACATCATATTCGATGATGACGATGATCGTGATGATGATGATGATATGAGGATGATGATGATGATGATGATGATGATGATGATGTGATGATGATGATGATACTAATAATGGTGGTGGTGGATGGTGGTGATGGTGGTGGTGAGGGTGATAATGGGGATTGGTGAGGATGGTGGTGATGATTGGTGATGATGCAAATTTGTGTGACAACGACTTCCACCAGGGGTTAAAGGGGAAACTTTAACTGTTGCCATTGTTCTTTGTATACGGAAAGGTAGCGCAGACATACCACGATGACCAACGATAAGGAAAATTCCAACCTGTACAAATTTGACTCCTTAAACTAAAATCAGTCGAAAAAAAATATGGTTTTTAACACAGAATATCTGTGGTTTTGACTCATTTCGTGCAGGAAAAACCCCTAAATTTCACGTGTAAATAATTTTAGGGAACACAAACATTCCAATTCCTGTCATATAAAAATTAATTATAAAGGTATGCATGTTGCAACACAACAAAAAGATTAACTACAATGCCCACAAATTAAGCTCAAAAAATATTTAAAAGTAACGGGAAGGTTTCTATTTAAAAAAAGTTTGGAACGGACATTAAAGTGTCTAATATAACCTTACACAGCCATTTTTGTTTTCTTCAAATTTCATTAAATAAAAACTTCCTATCCTAAAAACCAAGGACCGAGAATGTCTCGGAAGCTGCGGAATGATGAATGAAATCATGTGATGATTGAGGTTGGGTTGGGAGGGGTGAGTTCAAAATTGGTGAGCACGAAAGAAAAGGCAATCAAAAATAGTAGGGTAAAATGGGGGTAAGTGGGACACTGGGGTAAGTGGGAAAACAAACTACATAATTCCTCAATCAAGAAATAAAATTTGGCAACATGACACAGTGTGTCCACAAAATTACGAAAAATGTTCTGCTTTACATTAAACTCAAGAATGGATTTTTCTATCTTGAAAGTGTTTTTTAAAAGGTCAAAGGTCAACACTGACGCAATTTTAGTGCCCAAAATTGCGAATTATTCTAATTAAGGGTGTTAATTGCTAAAATGCAAAATATTTTTACTGAAAAGTAGAGACAAGTTTAAGGTCTCTACATTTAACTATGATAAATTAATGCTTTTAAATTAAACAATTAAAAATATTAAAAAAAAAAAAGATAAAATTTCTGCCAATAATATGCAAATGAGCTAATTAATTATGCTGCTGTCCCACTTATCCCACATGAAATTCACTTTGGGTAAGTGGGACATGGCTATTAGTGGTAATTATTTTTATTTTGGTATATTTTTGAGAAAAATATAAATTCTAAGAACATTGTTGTCATTATAGACACAAATTATATGATTTAAATACATATTTCTGAAAATATGAATTTTAGACAAAAAAAATGATATTAAAATCAGGCAATTTTCGGCAAGTATTATCGAAGTACGTAAAAATTATGAGCGCAAAAAATATAATATCATTATTTTGTTATTGTTATTATGTATAAAAGTATCTGAAAACACATAGCCTTACTCCCTAATTGCATAAATTACCCATAGTACGTGTCCCACTTACCCAAATGTGGGAATACTAAGCAGCTCACAGCCTTAGCATACACTTGCAAATACGCCAACATGTAGCTCGTCAAAAAGTGTTAAACACTAAACAAAATAACCATAATCTCTGAGGATATCTACGTTATTATTACAAACCAAGAACATCAGGCACAAGGATTCCATCACCTAACATGATAAAAAGTCCTAAACAGTAGTTTAAGAGTACAAAATTTTAAGCCTTCGCCGAGCACATTATTGTATGTAGAGTGTTGAAAAATCTCATTAAAAGTTGCTAACACTAAAAAGAAATACCCATATACTCGTTTGAGGATATATCCGATCATTATTACAACAAAAACAGCAAAATGATTGCCACTTAGGTGATAAAAAGGTCCTAAAAGTAGTTGGAAAAGAGTAAGATTTTAAGCATTTGCCAAGCAATACGTAGACTTGTAGTAAAACAAAGGGGGTGGGAAATTGACAGCGTGCGCGTGCGGCGCTCTTGCCCTTTTTCGGGACCGTGCGACATGCGGTTCCGATTAGCCCGGCGATAGCGATAAACCTTGTCAAGGATTAGAATTGCAAAAATTGGCCACACCGACTCCTCGCTGGGCTTGTGGGTAGGTAGCTGGCCTCATGATACAGTGGCTTCGGGTTCGAACCTCGCAAATATAAAATTTTCATTATTTTTTCGGTCAGAAGAGAAAAATTTTAAGTCCAAAATAAAGATAAGAAAAAAATAATAGATGCCCTTGAGGTAGTGCAGGGATGACCTGCATCCTGGAGCATGAGTGCTGGTCCAAACTTACCGAGTGCAATTGTTGAATCTTGCTCATTTTCGGTTAGTGTAAAAGGCAGAAAACGCAGAATGGGCAGAAAAAACGCATGGCAGAATGAGAGAAAAATCGAGCAAGCAGAATGAACGCAAACCAAAATGGGCAGAATGAGCAGATTGAGCAGAGAAAGCAGAAGGGACAGAAGGCCAGAAAAAAAGATGACTGAATTGGCAGCAGAACGGAGCATATGGGCAATGATCGGGGTGGTGTATATATATATATAATATAATATATATAGATATATAATACATCATAGTAAACAGAAATATATATATATATATATATATCGATATATATATTATATATATGGTGTGTTGTGTGTGTGTGATGTGAGAGATGGGAGCCACTTAAACCTCTTGTGAATTACTGTCAATGAAGAAATAAATACCCAAATATGTGTGAGAAGGGGAAATTGATGAAGCGCGGAAGTAGCATTATTAATTAAAAAAATGAACTTGCTGTGGATGGGACTCGAACCCACAGACCTTCGTGTAGATCTCGGATGCGCTCATCCATTGCGCCACCACGCCATGTGATGGGTCCATTGCGATTAATAATGGCTTACGTCTCGGTTCAATGTCTCACACATATTGTATTTATTTCTTCATATTACAGTAATTCACAAAGTTTAAGTGGCTCCAATCTCTCACACATATGTTTATAAAATTATTCGAGTGCTTTGTATAAGAAGGCGGATCACCTGGGAAAGGACGGCATTACGCACCGACGCTTGGTGTAGAACTCGAGGACCATCACGGCCGTGGTGGCGAAATTGATTAGCGATATCCGAGATCATAAGCAGGAGGTTGTGGGTTCGAGTCCATCACAGCAAGTATTTTGCGATTGATTAATAATGCTACGTCCGCTCGCGTCATCAATTTCTCACACATATTGCGATTTATTTCTTCATATGACAGTAATTCACAAGAGGTTAAAGTGGCTCCAATCTCTCACAACAATGTTTATAAAATATTTCGAGTGCTTGTGTATCAGAATGTGATCACCTCGTGACATGGACGGCCTTACGCACCGAAAGCTATGTGTAGAAGAAACTCGAAAATGACCATCACATGCCGGTGGTGGCCGCAATGATTACGCATTCGAGATCTAAACGTAAGGTTGGTGCTGGGTTCGAGTCCCATCCACAGCAAGTTTCATTTTGCGATTAATAATGCTACTTTCGCGCTATCATAAATTTCTCTCACAATATATATATATATCTAAATGATTTGAACCTATGGAACGGTATTGTTACTCAGTGTTTCACGCTTGTGCGAACATCAGACAACTGGCTGCTATGCGGTGGATGCGAAGAATATATAGCGTTTTTGCGGACGTGTAGAGAGAGGTTGGTGGTCGTAGAGGGCGCCATTGAGATGGAAGGTGGCACATTGCGGACGGGGGGCGAGAGAGAATGGTAGCTGAATCCTAGGTGATGCTGAGTGATTGCTAAGTGAATTTGTTCTCGTGGCGCCACTTGGAATTAGTTAGGGTCGCTTGTTGAGTAGTCTGCGTTTGTCGGCATTGATGATGGGCAGCTTCTCGGTGAGGCAGAGGTCACATTTCTTGGTTCGCTGGAGTACGGTAGGGCGCTGGATACGCATGGACCATTGTGATGTCGTTAGGGTTGGTTGTCTTCTTGAGCTTGCCACACTACTTGGAGAGTTCTTGCTGGTCTTGGTTTTTTCTGAAGGATATCTTGTGGTTGTTGAATCTAGTCTGAAAGGTGGTTCGTCAGTCCGATGTAAAGGTTGGTTAGGTCCTGTTCGCTACTTTGACGTCGGCGGTGTAGATGATGTTAGGTTTCAAAACATATATATATATATAATATATATATATATATATATATATACGATCTATATATATCTATATCTCTATATCTATATATATATATTATTGATGAGAGGGGGTAGTCAATACGATCACCCCCATGTCAACGCCCGTTGACCAAAATAATCTCATATTTTACATAATAGTTACGCTTTGCGAGCACTTTGTTCTACTAAAGGTCCGTTCATACTTCCACATGCATTGCTGTGCAGTAAGGTACTGCAATGTTCCGTCACTACGCTGCACTTCCTAATCATTCGGCAGGTCAACCCAGGTCCACTGCAAGGTTCAGGGGTGAGTCGTTACAGTAAACTTGCGGAAATGTGGCATACTGCACCACTGATGCCCGGGGGGGTTCTGGGTTTGGTCGGGTACCAGGCGTTCCCAAAAAAGAGGGATAGATTGCAAATGCGGACTCACTACCGATAGGGGTATCAATTCACAATAATCAAGTTCTAGTCCCGCTAGGGGTATCAAATCAGCGGTAAGATTGTGACGGGCTCATTGAAAAACATGGGAAAATTAACTTTAACATGTAAGTTAAAATACCCCCAGTGTGTAATTGTCTTCACAGTAGTACAAGTGTTATTTTTCTCATATATGGTTTCTTAAAAAGGTAATTTTATTCACGTATTGAAAAACAGGTCCCGCTAGGGGTATAATTCTACCGCAAATTGGTCCCGTTAGGGTATATTTCACCGAAAACGGGTATTTTTAATGAATACGGTCCGTTATGTGGTAATTCACTGAAAATGAGTACCGTTAGGGGTCACTTTCGAACCCGGAACGAGCATGGGTCCCAACAAACATTGAGAACCCCCCCCCCCCCCCGGGAGGACTGCACCCCACTGAATCTTGCTGCATCGCCAGTTGAAATAACAAGTTATAACTTGGTTAAGTACTGCATTGCGTTCAATACTGCAAGTGATTGCGTGAAATTTTGGTAGGCTGATTGCAGCACTGCACTTGCAAGCAGTGAAGTATGAACTGACCTTACAATACATTAACGATTTTATGTTCTAAATGGTAATGTTTAGCGCGTTTTGCGCACATGTACTAGCCAATCAGTAAAACCCTATGTCATTATAAATTTTAATGCACAACCATCCCCCATTGTAAAAGGAATTTACGCCACTGAAGGGCAGGTAAGGTCAGTTTATACTTCACTGCATTGTTAGTGCCAGTATGCCAATGCAGTCTACCAAAATCGTAGTAATAAATCGCAGGGTGCAGCAACGCAGTGCAGTACTGCCAACAAATTAAAATTGACCTGCAGTTGACCGGGGTGACTGCAGTAAAAATAAACGATTCGCATTAGGCAGAAGTGCAGAGGAAAGAGGGAACATTGAAGTTATAGGTACGTTATGCGTCCAGGCAATTGTGCAGTGCGTGCATGCCTTGATATTATGCAATGCAGTAATACAAACAAAGTAAATTCGTTTTAAACTTGGCATTTGCAGTGGGCTTGCGCAAGTTGTAGCAGAACCCCCCACGGAAAGTGGGTAGATTAATAGGCAATGCAGCAGCACTGCAACTGCATTGAAGAGCATTGCAACTGCATTGCAGTGGAAAGTATGAACGGACCTTAAATTTATTGCCACTTACAGTAAGCAATGAAGGCAGTGGAAATAGGACGGACCTTCTAGGATAGGGCAGAGTGCACTAGCGCATATACAGCGGGTTATTTAGATTTTTTTTCTTTCTTCCGCCATTTTTGTTTATATTTTTATTTGTTGTTTTTTATTGTTGATGTTGTTTTTTTCCTGAAATTTTTTAACATGCAATTTGTTGCTTTGTTTGTTTTGGTTTTAATTGTTGTTGTATTTTGAAATAATCTTACTTCAGTACCGGGACAGATGTAAACTGAGCACAATGGATTACTATCTTTAATGTTACCGTAACGAACGGATGGACGACGGACAAAAGAACACACTAACAGAGTCGTTTCAGGGCGATTGTAGGCGCTTGCTTCGCAGCTAAAAAAATGTACACGCTTAAAAATATATCAAAATGGGAACACGAAATGGATCAGTGATTATCAAAGTAATATACTCAAAAGTAAAATCTAAAAAGGTACAACAATTTGGAGGAGACTAACACGTTATACAAAAACTTCCAAAGAAAAATATCAATAATTGATCATGAAAGGAGATTTTTGGAAAAAGATGTATTAGCAACCACTTAGTTTGCAGAATATCCAAATAAGCCTAAAGAAATCAACTTTGACAATATGCTTACCACGCCATTTTCTACACGGTTTATCAATGGGGTGATATTAAAAGAAAGAAATGCTTCGATGTTGGTACCGTGGATAGGCAGCTTTGGTCCTTCGTTTTCTATTTGTTCCAACATTAAGTACAATTGTACTAGGGGCGCAGATCTCAGAGTCGAAGTCACTCGTTAAGCAAACCCCAATTTGGAGTACCATAGGATTTTTCGGCTTAAATTATTGTGAAATATATAAGGTGTCATGGAAAAGTTTTTTACAAGGTTTTGCATCAGTGGTTAGGAAGTTATGACTTAATAACATTCAGATTGGCATAATTTTTTGTTTGCACTCCTTATTTTTTTCGGATGTAACAGGCAAATAAATAATAATATCGTCGCCGAATCTTTCCGCTCGCCCCTTGATTGTTGAAGGCAGTGATTGTTGTATCTAAACACACACTAATTGTGATGTAAATGTTTGTTTGCCGGTGTGTATTTTTCAATAAATTATGCAAATTTGATTTTTTAATCAACTTGACCAACTTTTTGTTGTGATTTCATGTCACTAATCATAATTCAGTGGAAATCTGCACTGGCAATATATTCTATGAACTAATCTTCACCTGTCACAGCAGTAACAGGATGATTGCCACAACGACATGAAGTTACGTTACAAAAATAAACTGGCTGTAATTGGTTGAAAGCCGTCTGAAAAATTCCGTATCAAGATTGGACAACAGTGAACAATACAGCCTGTGTTCCTTCCAATAGCCACGTGCGAGCCGCAACATTAACTATTGTCATGATTGTCATCACAATGCGTACGTGTCATAGAAGAAGCCCTATGACATAGAAAATGCAGCAGCGGGCGGCGGCCTAAGCAGGGCCACAAAACTTGTCAGTAATAATAAGGACACCATTGTCGTGCGCCTAGGGGGGGGTATTTGATGTGACGCTTGAATAGAAAAACATGTCCAAAATTAATTCAGCTTGTTGTTTTATTCATA
>JAMKCH010031998.1:0-17164 GCA_023653785.1 Ophioderma brevispina | reverse complement strand
TAACGGAAACTACCGGCACACGAGATCGGGTCGCCCTGCGTCATATTTCTTCCCCACGATCGTATGCACACTACAGCAGAATTATACACACTGACAGTGGTGCGTACAATACGTAGGAGGCAGTACCCAAAGCGAAAATAAACATCTGCGATGAAAAACCAGACATCGCAGTTAAAGGCCGACTCAGAGATTTCCCGATGAGGGCGCCCTCAATTTTCAAACAAATTGTGTTTTTTGCATGTACATAATGCTTGTCCATACACTAATCACTGTGTGAAATAGCTAAGCTCAAATCGAAGTCCTTCATATAGAAAATCACATCTTTGTTTAAAAATTCCGGATCCGGAAATTTTGTTATACACAGTATCCTATGGCACTGTTATATACACATAAATGTTTACTGCATCAAAACGAAAATTCCGATTCATCTCAAACTTTGGAATTGAGCATTCTAGGTGACTATATTTAGTTCTAGTTGACTATTATTAATTAATATATTTAAAAAATTATATTCAGAAATCTCTGAGTCAGACTTTAATTGAACAGACGGTACAGTAGGCAAAACATTAGTGGCGTAGAAAATAAGAACTTAATGAACACAGGTCACCAACTTGCCTTCTTGCTCAATCACCTGTATCGGTCAATCCGCAGTTGTACTAAGAAATTATTGTTTGATGAAGGGTATATTCAAGCTTATTTAATCACCTGTTACGTTTCAAAGCCATGGTCATGGTGTTTGAGCAAGTAAATGAGGTCATTAATTTGAGCTTACAAGCAGTATTTCCACGGAACACACACATGTGAGGTGGAGACCAACAACACATTATTTTCCTCGTTTTTCAATTGTCGCTTAAAAAACTAGCCAATACTATTTGGAAGTTGGATTCTCCATTAAAGGTATGTAATAGTCTTGTATTCCGATCTTTTGAAATGTTGTTTTATCATTTACACAAATGCTTAGGCATAACACTAGTGTGGTCACCATGGAAGACTACACACGTATCCACATGCATGACCTATAAGTTGGTTTTCTTGCATGCTGTGATTGCCTCAAAATAGTACAAACGGGTGAAGTTTAACCTAATTCACTTTTAGTTGTGACTGATCATTTACATAATTTGTTGAATCAGTAATTTTCCAGTAGTAAAACTCCTGCAAGCGAAAGCAAAGTGCAAGATGCTAACACTTGTAATGTATGCTACTATGCAATTCCTATAAAAATATACGCTGGAGGGGGGGGGGGGGGGGAAAAGAAGGAAAAAAAAAAAAAAAAAAAAGAAAAGAAGGTGTAGTTACAAGGTAAACCAGTCACCTTTTAAGATCAAAACGGGTATTGAGCTGGGTGGGTCTCACATTGGGAGGTAGTATGGGTATGTGCTAGTACAGGGAACCTTTACGTCGTTTTTTGACATTGGAAATGAGGGTGATTCGTAAATGTGAAATGCAAAAGATTGATAATGACTCGTCTGACATGCCCGAAATTTCAGTATGACTCCGTTGTACTAGGTATGTGCAGCCTATAAGACCCTCATTTTTAGGCTCTTTTTCAGTTCCCAGTCCCTATATTAGTAAAATACTGCAATGGTCCGCCTAAAACTAAAATGGGAGTCACTGGAACTGAAAAAGAGCCTAAAAATGAGGGTCTTATAGGCTGCACATACCCATACTACCTCCCATGGGTTGACAACCCAAAATACTCTTGCCACCTCACCAGACCACCACAGACGAACTATACTAAAACCTGGAACTACTGTTCAGGATTGAACAAACTACTTACTTCCTATTACTTCCTAACTGGGGTAGCTTTATATTTTAAGCAATTTTCATTGTATTTCTTAATAAGAGGGAGGGTGTCATTTAGTGACCCCCTACAACCTATTTACCCTCTTATCATTACCACATCAAGTACATTATATTTAAATACCTGAATAAGCTAAATTCTTGGGTCACTAGTCTTTTTATAGCATTTTTCTTAATTTTTTACCCCCCCCCCCCATTTAGGGTGATGCGTTCAGGATTAGGATTTTTTTATCTAACATATTCTTATTCCTCATAAAATTCTGATCTAGAAAAACCGCTTGAGATAATCTTTCCTTCTAAGTGATACCATAGCTCATTTTTAGCCTGGACATGAATCACTGACACACCCACTAATCACTAAAGAGTAGCCATAATACATGTAGAGGACATACGTCACTATACCTTAAAATTTAATTTCTGTATACTTTGGGAACTCTATCTTACATTTCTCACGACAGCTGCTAGCTATAGGGCCTATAGGCATATCGCAAATGCGTCGGTGTGTAGGGTTGCTGTGGTATAGGTTACCTCGAGAATAAAAACCCGGCCGTGAATACTACCATACCAAAAGAAAAGCTAAGAATTAATTATATATATTAGTAACTCAGAAGTAAACATATTCTTAGCAAATCTGTGAAAAAATGTTAAAGAAGCTGATTTCAACTGATTTTGGTAGGTAAAGGTGTCAACATTTACCCAAAAATGCTTAGTTCCTAATGTAGGGGGAACCAAAGGTCAACATCCATTGCATTCAATGTAGTTTGACCTTGTTTTCCCCCTACTTCGGCAAGTAAGCATGCATTTAAAGGTGCAACGAGAGATTTCAAATAACAGGTGTCCCTAAAAAATATGAAAATTATGATTTTTGCACTGGTGTAAAGCTCTCTATCAAGAATATCCCCATCTGAAAGGATTAAGCTGAGAACTGTTTCTTTGGTACAAAAATTGTGAAATTTCTAATTTCGTATAGGAGCAAATACGAAATTCAGCCTATGTTTTCTATTGAAATATAAGCATATACAAATCACCTTTTGTTTTAATTTTAAGTTATTTCTGTAGCAAAATAAAAGGTAAGGAATCTATTGAGTGTCTTATCTATATGAAATCACTACATATCATAGACAATATGGATGACTTGAAATCTCTCGTTGCACCTTTAAGACACTCAAAACTATTCCTTATTTTATCCTATGAGCTCCATCTATAATTTGCACCACTTTTTGTCCAAATCGGAGTAATTTAAAAATTTGACCCCTGTACAACTGAAAATGATCCTTTTTATTGATTTTTGCTGTTTTTAGCCTATAACTCCGAAACTTTTGGCCGCAGATAGTACAAACTATACCTTTTTGGAATCCTTATGATTAAACTATTAACTTGGTATACTTTCAACATGATTGGATCAATTTCAAAATATGACCCTGGTTATTGACCTTTGACTCCCGAAAAACCAATTTCCCCACCCCTTACGATAACTCACTTTTTTGGTAAATGTTGACACCCATACCTACCAAAATCAGTTGAAATCAGCTTCTTTAAAAAATTTTCACAGATGAAACTTACTTTAGGGATACTATATTGGGTGTCATCTATGTACATGTTGACAGTTGACGAGTAAAAACAAATATACCTTTTATTTTGTAACTTTTGGTTACTTTTGCAAACAGGTATCCGAGAAGACACCTATCTTGGTAAAATGCAGTGTCCAACTCCAATCTTTGGCAGAGCGAAAAAACTGGGGATGGCGTGCCTGTTAATGGGAACCGTTTTCGGTTGATGGTTAATAATTACCACGGGTGTAAGTCTTGCTGCACGAAAAAACGGTATGTAGCGTCAATGTTTCTGATTTCAAAATGTCCCTCCACGCACCTCCTTTATATTTCAAATAAAGGATTAAGTCACGCATAGTTGGAATCAAGTCATTTCTTATTGCTTCTTTCATTCTATTGTGTTATTTAATTTCATAATACAACGGAAAAAATCCATTTCATCACGAATGGAAAAGTACAGAGATGAATTTTCATATGTTATTTCATATGTCTGGTCTTTTTTAAAACCATTTGTTATTTAGTATGACTTTTTTGGTCCATTTTATGTATTGTGTCTTTTTGATGTATTATGTTTGACCCTGGGCCAAACTGGAAAGCATGGTTAACACTGAGATTTGTTACCCGGGCAAAAGAAGTTTTTCATAAATAAATAAAGGAAGGGAACTAAGGAAATGACAGGATTACCTTAGCCTTTGCCCTTTGGCAATTTTGTTTCCAACCTGCTACCTTTGCAAAATTAACAGTTCATCACAAGAAAAAATCTCACCATATTTCGGTTTTGAATAATGTCCTATTACTGTGTCTTGTCTGCAGTGTAAAGGCGACGCGGGCGTATACCCAGTGCCGGTTTCAGTTGCAATGCGCTTGTGCTTTGCCTACTCGCCGCGCTTCGCTTTCTTATATCGTATCAAAGTCATTGGTAATGGCTTGTGGGGGTGTCAGGATTTTATTCACAGACTTCATATAACAACAAGACAGCGAACGCCAACGCAAAAAGCCCGTAACCATCTTTTACACCGCAGTGCGTACCTTATTTCATAGCGTTGTGTAAACCAATTTTCATTATTCCTGAGTTCCATAATCTGGTGTCCCCCGGGGTGGGGGGGGGGGGGGTTCTTGGATTTGTGGGTGGGCGGGTACCCATGCTCGTTCCAAAAAAAGAGGACTAGCGGCAAATGCGGAACTACCGCTAGGGTATCAAATTCACAATAATCAAGTCTAGGTCCCGCTAGGGGGTCAATCAGTTGGTGATTGTGAACTGTTCAATGAATACAAATAGAAAAATTACCTAAACATATCAGCAAAATAACCCTGAGTGTTTAATTTTTCTTTTCTTGCAGAGCACAAGTGTCATGGGGTTTGGTTGCTGTTGTCTTATTAAATATTTTAAAAGGTATATCGTTTTATTCACGTATTTAGAACGGGTCCCGCAAGGGATAACTTCACTGCAAAATTGGTCCCGTTCGGGGTATATTTTCACTACAAACTCGCCAAAAACTGGTTCCGTTAGGGGTATAATTTTCACTGAAATTGTCCCGTAGGGGTCACCTTCAGAACCCCTGGACGAGCATGGGTGACCCCAAACCCCTGAGAACCCCCCCGTCTGGTGTACCAAGTTATTCATTATTCACTCATTTGCATCGAACGATGTACCGTTTCCTTTCCAAGCCAACAGGTTACGTCGCATGCGCGTACGCGTGTGAGTTTCGAATGGATGACCGTGATGAATATTTTGTAACCATATAGATATGGGCACATAGTGGGGTCTTGGTGATAATGAAAATTAAAATCTGTCATTTCGGCTACCATTTTTTTAACAATAACTGAGACCACCTACCTCCAATGAAATGATAAGGCCTTGGATAAAATTTTTACTGTACTGTGGTGTTGACGCTATTTTTTCACGATCATTAAATGGTTAGTTACATGACACCACCTTTTAAAAGCATATATCCTGAAATTGTCATGATGAAACATATAACTGGACTATTCTTTGAATCGATATTCACCCAATCAGCATACTGTTTGATGTTTGATAGAATTTTGTAATTTAAAAGAAAAAGTAGTTACGGAGACTTACATCATGATCAACACCGTAACATACACAATCTACTTTTCAAACATTTTTCACACTTTTTATTTTAGTAACTCGACAGCACCTTTGGAAGCTGGATGGCAATTAAAAAGATTAAACTTGATCAATATAATACTTCATTAAATGTATGTCATAAATGCATTTCAAATACGTAATTATTGTAATTGTCCATGTATCAAATGTTTGTTTACATTGGTGTCATTGTAACATACACAAGATTTAACAAGTTATACATGTCATTTATCCGAGCACAGGCTTGCTGCAATTGGTTCTATCTAACTGAGAATCAAACTCATTACCCCACGGTATGCAGTTACATAGCAACTCTGTAACTTCTTTAAACAAAACATCTAGAAAATAGTTCATTACACATCATCAATGTATGACACCAAAGTTGAAATCATTTACACAGTAACTACACAAGGCCTATACCATAAAATATTGTTAGGACATTTTTAACAAAATTGGGGAGGCATTCACCATTTTAAATTATGTTTTATAATATTCATTGGACATTTGATCATGTTCATTCATACAAGTCTGTTAAAAATGACTATGTCATGTAGATTATTTAGTTTACATGACACAATGTAACATACATAATTTTTCAATGCATCATAGCTCAAATTTCGAAAAAATCCAGGCATGAGACTAAGCAAACAGCTTAAAACGGTCCCAGGAAATGAGATGATAACCCTACTCCATCTTTACAGGATATTTCCATTCCATAACACAGGCAAAAAAGCATACACACCAGTGACATCATTTAGTGCAACTATTGATTTCAGTCAGTGGTCATGAATAGATTCACACCCGTCACCTGATATTTTTGTATTACTCTCTGAAAAAATCAATAGTTGCACTAATGATGTCATCACCAACCCAAATATTGAATGCTTTTCCTGGTCTCCTCCTTGTAGACTTGACACAAACCACATCAATTCTATTTGCATTTCCTGGCACCTTTAAACATGTGTTCATAGCATGTAAAATTTTATTGTGATCAATCTCTGCAACTAATACTGCACAACCAAAAATTTGGTCATATTGAATGTTTGCTACGATTTTTGACAACATTTTTGACAAACTTACATTGCTCGTAAAATTCAAAATGTTATATAAGGTAATTCCCTTGAATGGTATTTTATTTGATGCATTTACAAAGCTATTAAGACCAGATTATGATGATGCAAAAAAATAATATACACGTTTTTATTTTAAATTAAAGGTGGTCTAGATATGTATGACACCAATGTTCCACAAACTAATTTTTATTTCGACATCTCCCTACAGCGAAAAAAAAACCACACTACTTTGTTTCGGTTTTGCTTTCATATATAATAACCCAAAAAGACAACACAAAAAAAAACATTAAGCAAATAATAAACAGAACATGTTAATATAATGAACTTTTTTCCAAACTTAAAGTTGACATGTTTTTCAAGACACCTACAGTTCCGTTTTTTGGTTCAAATTGCATGAAAAATGTCGTAAAAATAAATGAATTTGATTAATTACAACATTATCCTATTAAAACCTGTCTCTTTATACATGTATCTATCAGTTTAATAAAAACAAGGGGCATGCGTTGAAAATTTAGCAATTATTGTGAAAACAAATATTTGAACGTTATGTTGCCCAATCATGAACATAGACATTTATAATTTCAAAACACGGTTATGGTGGCCGCCTATTCTTCAACGTTCGGATACAGAGTAAATCCAGAATTGAGCACCCTAATAAATCCTAGCAAGTGACCCCCAACCGAACTTCGAACCCGGGATTTGTTTGGTAAATTTGCGACACAGGCAAGCATACTCTAACCGCTAGACGCTAGGCCCCGCTGCTCCAGCGCGCGGAAAGTCGGTAACCAATGCATACGCCCCCGTCGCTATTCGTACTCGGGCTGGATGTAGATATATAGACACAAACTAAATTTCTAGGGAGTCTGAAGAATGTTCTTTATGGATTAAGAATTTTTCTTCTGCCGGCAGACAGAAGATTAATCCTGAATGGACCAAACCCCTCAGCAGTGGTTACACAGTAGTTTTCTTTATTGTGTGTACAGCCCACCCATTGTTTACATTTCTCAGTGTTACTGATAACTGGTCTTGTTGAGTTCAAGAGTCTCATATTTCCATGCATGGCCAAGGTCAGTGATTAACATACCCTCTGCACCACACTAGTGATAGTGACATCCCCTGCTTGCACTAAATGAGACCAGTCCTCACCAAGCTTTGCATGTAACAGTTTTTCTGATTGGTGGGTAGATTGACAAAATTTTGCTTGACAAAATTAAACTGTTTAGAATGACTTCTATAGCCAATTTATATCCAAAATAATACTTCCCATGTTATTAATATACAATGTGGTACAGAATTAACATTGTTTGTATGTATAATTTTAAGACTGATAGCATGGAACTATTCTCAATAAGCAGACTAATATTTATGTGTGGTAAACAGGCACAACTTTTGTACAGCAATGTTGACAGATATACTACACAATAGTGATTGGCCTTGCACTGGAATAAAGTTCCCCTTGAACGGGAAGGTGGTAACTGAAGCTTGGTGTTCCATGCATGCAATTTCTACTTCAAAATTAATACAGATGTATCAAGAAAAAGTAACTGAAACTGAATGTTTTGTTTCACAATTAAAGGTTGATCATTTGATTGATGCCTGGTATAGTATTCATTACAATATAGTGTTACAAAAACTCAATTTGTTGTTTCATTTCACAATGTGCACTAAAATGGCAGAAGATTGCCTTTTTTTCAGACTCGTCTGTTAACAATTTTATTTCAGTTTAGTAGTAATAAAAACGTTTATTTCACCTATTAGGAGGAGCAACTTTTTGGGACAGTTGTATCTGGGAGATTGTTTGGTAGGAAGGATTGTTAGGTCTCAAATTATATCAGGATTTTTTCTCTTCCATATATCAGGAAATATTTCCCCTCTTTTATATAAGTGCATTTCTGAATTAGGGTTTTGCCCAACTTAATTGTGTTATACGACAGTCCATTCAACAATGGGGGTCCTTACTTTTGTTTTGGTATGGGTGTGCGGTCAGGATGTTTGGACCACTACCCCAAAAATGATAACAAATTTGCTACATTTGCTAACCTTCCTTATGCGAAATTGGTTGAACCTCTGGTTGGTTCTATACCTGTGATATTAATTTGGCTACCCATGTACTGGGTTATTTAGACATTAATCCCGATTAATTGGGCTGTAATTTTAATTCTGTAAGTGTCAAACAAATGTGAATGTCTCTCTATACTTGTTAGTAACGATGTATTTGAAGTAGTACGGCACTTTTTACCGTAAGTGCTCTGGCCCATGGAGGAAAGAGATAAGAAGGAAACCCACATCGACCCACTTGACGTTTGGACGATCTATCGGCCTACTTTATGAATTCTTCCCCAGCAGGGCTGAGCCAGGGGGGGGGGGGGTGCGACGCACCCCCCCCCCAAAAAAAAATGACAAGGTCGCTTTTTATGTTGTTGAAGGTCCGCTTTGGAATGTTGACGGTCCGTTTGGACAAGTTAATGTTTGCAGCGTGCGTAAAGTTGGTTGTATAAGGGTTGTGTTGCATGTTATGAATGACGAACGCGAAACAGCTGTTAATCATGACATACGCCTGGTTGATGTTATTAACTGCTTTTCAATACGCCGCTACGATGTGTTTGTTATTTCACTACCCCCACCCACCTTCGAGAATTGGAGCCGACGCCCTGAAAAATGTGGGTCAACCTGCGAGCGTAGCGAGCCGAAAAAAATTGGTTTTTGTACGTGAAAGGTCCACTTATGGCAAATCCGACCCCCCCACATAAATTCCCGACTACGGGCCTGCTTCCCCAGTGAACAAGGGGGCATGATGAGCAATTTTTGGTAAATGTGTTCCAATTATCTGCATTGCTATGCTTAATTAAAAGCATTTGTGACAAGCATGATGTTCACCAAGGGCCCATAGGGAGATAAAAACACCCGTGAAAATAAAAAAAAAAGGTCAGAATCGTAATACACATTTTTTATCGTTCTCCCAATCACATAATTACAAACGATAGCGGTAGGTTCATAAGGAGTTAGCTTGAACTTATTTTCTTATAAGAAAACAATAGCATTATGGAGGATAAAAGCGCCCGTATCAGGCTCGTATCTCGATTTCTTCAAAAATACGTAAACCCACAATCTTAAAATTACTTTCAGATGATTTGCAAACCAAAAAAGTTGGTGTGGTATTATTCTAGTGTGAACTTGTTAAAATCAAATGGACAACTGACTTTAGAAGAAACAAGGGCGTGGCACCTTGTACTTAAAAAAAAACGAATAAAGGGTAAAATGTATTCGAAATCACTAATTTAAAACGGTCACAGGAAATGCAAATAAGAATTATTGTGTGTGAGTTTGGGTCAAATCGACAAGGCGGGACTAGAAAGCATTCAAAATTGGGTTGGTGATGACATCATTAGTGAAAACTATTGATTTTTCAGAGAGTAAAGAAAATTCAGGTGACTGGTGTGAAAATATTCATGACACTGACTGAACATCAATAGTTCACTAATGTTTATGTCACTGGTAGTGTGTCTTTTTTCTTGTGGCACTGTTTATCTGGAATGGAATGTCCCACAATGTTAAAAATGTTCATTAAAATAACAAGCGTTTTTTTGCTGCAGCTGGACTCGCAACAGTTAAAATCACGTGTTTTTACAGTCATTTGCACGTTGCGAGTACCTTTTTACAGCTATTTGCACGTTGAGTCCCGGCTAACAGTCCAAAAACGCGTTTATATTAAGATCCATTTTGAACAGGCATAAAGATTTGGAGTAGTTATCATCTCATCCTGGGACCTTTAAACATTGCTTGATAAATCGAAGTAGTATTCCCATTTAATTAGTACATCACTATGTATCGTCCAAGACCCAGCCTATGTGCCAATATAAATATCTGCACCTCCAGCCGCCCCTCTTTATTCGCACAGGATAGAGCGCGTTTTAAGAATTTCAATCAAAACGACGCGAAAAGAAAGGTTTGTAGGGCACTAAAATCAAATTAAGTGCAGTCCAAAGGGACGTTTGGAGAAGGTTTAAACACAGCCATCAATTGCAGCACCTATACCCAATACCTGATTTTTGTCAAACAGGCCCCATGTCACCATGTGGAATGAAAGTAATCATGTCCGGCAGGTATCCTAGTCTGGGCTCCATATAGACGAACAACGGAAAATAAAGCGTGGAAACTAAGTTGCATGAAGAGTCAACTGGATCGATGGACCTATTGTTCACCATTTTCCCGGACTGTGAGCAGGGAGGACTATATCTCCTGCCACACCGGTATGGCACCGCTCAACGTATCAAATCTGGCGAGTTTCATGCGCCGTATATCGAGTTTACCCCCTATATGTCGAGTTTACAGCTCTGCCTATCCAGTTTGAAACTATATGTGCCGCGTATCTTAATCATGCCGAAAAATCATGTCCAGAATAATTCATGGCCGAGTTTTAAAAAACTGGACTGATTTTTTTTTTACAGTGCGCAAAACTGGCATGATTTTTTTCTCAACATGAGCAATCGACATGATTTTTTTCTCAAATGAGCAACTCGACATCATTTTTTCTCACATGAATCTACATGATTTTTTTCTCAACATGGAGCAAACCGACATGATTTTTTTTAACACATACACCAAAACATCATGTCGAGTTTTCCTCATGTTGAGAAAAAATCATGTCGCGATTTTGAACTGCAGATTTATGTCAAACTCACTCTATAGAGAGCACAACTCGATTTTGTATAGAGGGCAAAACTTGACATATAGCGCTGTAAAATCGACATATAACGCTGCACACTCGACATATGGGGGGGAAAACTCGATACACATCGCGCGCGTGAAACTCGACATGAGCGGGAAAACTCGCAATGATTGATGCGTGGAGCGTCAAACTGGAAATGATTATGTCAAACCACCATTATAGGAGCACAACTCGAGTGTATACAGGGCAAACTGGAACAGATAGCTGTAAACTCGACATAATAAACGTGCAAACTTCGAACTATGGCGAGGAAAACTCGATACACAGCGCATGGAAATCGCATGATTGATACGTGGAGCGTGCCAACACGGGCATTACGCTTCGGTCGCTATCACTATACAGGGGTCCAATGGCCTAACTAAAGTGAAGGAGGAGATTTTTTTTAGGATAAAATTTCTCTCACATTTCACTGGATCAGTTGTAGACCCACCTACTGAGAACGTTTCGGAAGGGTTATTGGACAAACAGGTGCAAAAAGAAAACCACAACCTTGTTTTGAACTTGACTGTTATCGAATCGCTTCCCATAGAAAACCATGCCTTGACTTCTGTCTGCACGAAAGAAACTACTAAATAATCAGCTTATTACACAAAGACGGGTCTTCGGCATTATTTACTTCAGTGTGATCTAATACATGGTAGCAGTCAAAATATGTAAAAAACCGGGGTTTCGAGCAAAAAATTGGGGGGGGGCGCTTCTTATGGAAATCTCCTCATGTCTCTTAATGTTGTGGTTAGAATAATCATTATAATGTATTTTTATTTTTATGCTATAATGTTATGTTAACTTAATGAAGGGTGTTTGAGTTTATGAGAAAAATGCGGGTTGCACAAAGTGACAACATTGCATTGTGTTGAGACAAGGTGTCATTGAATTCTAATTACGTTACCTTTACTTTAAACATAAGAGTATCCCTAAGGTAAGTTTCATTGTGAACATTTTTTTAAAGAAGCTGATTTCAACTGATTGGGTAGTATGGGTGTCAACATTTACCAAAAAAAAAGTGAGTTATCGTAGGAGTGGCGGGCGAAATTGGTTTTTCGGGAGTCAAAGGTTAATAAAGGGGTCAAATTTTGAATTGACTCCAATCATGTTGAAAAGTTATACCAAGTTAATAGTTTAATCATAAGGATTAGAAAAAGGTATAGTATACTATCTGCGGGCGAAAGTTTTGGAGTTATAGGCGAAAAACAGCAAAATCAATAAAACGATCCCATTTTCAGTTGTACAGGGGTCAAATTTAAAATTACTCCGATTGGAACAAAAAAAATGGTGCCAAATATAGATGGAGCTCTAGGTAAAAATAAGAATAGTTTTGAGTGTCTTAAAGGCTTATTACTGAAGTAGGGGAGGAAACAAGGTCAGGCTCCATTGAAGCACTGGACGTTGACTTTGGTGCCCCCTACATTGGGAACTAAGCATTTAAGTCTGTCAAAACTATTCCTTATTTTTATCCTATGAGCTCCATCTATAATTTGCACCATTTTTTATCCAAATCGGAGTAATTTTAAAATTTGACCCCTGTACAACTGAAAATGATCGTTTTTATTGATTTTTGCTGTTTTTAGCCTATAACTCCAAAACTTTCGGCCACAGATAGTACAAACTATACCTTTTTGGAATCCTTATTATTAACCTATTAACTTGGTATACTTTTCAACATGATTGGATCAATTTCAAAATTTGCCCCCTGTTATTGACCTTTGACTCTCGAAAAACCAATTTCCCCACCCCCTACGATAACTCACTTTTTTTGGTAAATGTTGACACCTTTACCTACCAAAATCAATTGAAATCGGCTTCTTTAAATTTGTTTCACAGATTTGCTAAGAATATGTTTACTTTTGGGTTACTATACAATGTTTTGTGCGTATAAGAGCTAAGTCAATACATTAAAGTGACATGAGGAGATTTTTTGGGGATACAAATTTCTCTCAAATTTCACTGGATCGGTTGTAGACCACCTACTGAGAACGTTTCTAAGGTTTATTGGACAAACAGGTGCAAAAGAAAACCACAAACATTGTTTTGAACTTGCCTGCTATCGTAATCGTTCCCCATAGAAAACCATGCTTTGACTTTCTGTCGTGCACGACAGAAAGTACTAAATCATCATCTCATTACATAAAGACGGCGTATTCGGCTTATTCACTTCAGGTGTGATCTAATACATTGGTAAGCATTTCAAATATTTAAAAAACCGGGGTTCAAGAAAAATTGGGGGCGCTTCTTTCTGGAAATCTCCTCATGTCTCTTTAAATAAGTTTAAACATTTAAAAGGTTTTTTAATATCAAGAATTAGGCCATCTAAAAAACTTACAAATAGATTTGCCAAAATGCTTCTTCAGAAAAAGGAATGTTTTATTAACTATATTACAATGTATCTTAGCTATTTCATAAGGATTAAGAGTAGTATGTTATGATAATGTAATAAGAAAGTGCTTTTGTTTGTGTATGAATAGACTGTTTAAAAATGTTGTATTTCGAATTATAAAAGTGAAATATTCATTATAATGTATTTTACGTTTATCTTCTAAAATGTTTAATAAGTAACCAAAATGGTGACACAAAATGACACAATTGTGTTGAGGTGTCGTTATATTCTAATACCTTACCTAACCTTCATTTAAACTAAGGCCACAAAGGTCACAGACGAGTCAAACAGGGTGATGCCAAGGGAACCAACTCCGGCGTGTGTTTTCATGGGTTTAACACCGTAATCCGCGAAGTTGGCCGCCATTGTAATGCAAAACTGTGTGGAAATCTAATGCACAAACAATCATTCTTTTTTTTTCAGATGGTAACCCTGTTTGTTCGGAAACCCGCCAACCCACGAAACAGACCGTGGTAACTCTACCAAATCGTTACAAATACAAAATAAGGAATGCCACAAAATTTGGTATCAAAGCTGCGCTCAACTCCACATGGATATTCTACAACAGGATGACAAAGACAGGAAGCAGGACATTCGTTCATACTTTTCTAAAAACAGCGAATCTGCACCTCAGCAGCATGCGTCGATATGTGCCAGAACAAGTTTATAACGAGAGCTTTCTAGTACAAGAGGTCTCTAAACAGAAGCTTCCATTTATCGTTGCTGGTAGGCATTTGCATGTTAATTACCGCAAATATGGCCTTCGTCAGCCGATTGGTATAAGCCATATTCGTGATCCAATAGAGCGATTTGTATCACAGTTTTATTATGTTCGATACGGTGATAAAATGACACCAACAAATTTTAAGAATGCTTCACTAGAAGTATTTAATAGAACCATTGAGGAATGTGTGAATCTGGCTCTGATGAAAAACAGTGTGTCGCCAATGCCGTTTATTAGAAGATATTGCGGAGCCGAAATTGATCAGGAAATTGTCAGATTCTGTGGTTACAGTCGTAGATGTCGAATGGATCCAGATTTTGCATTACAAGAGGCCAAACGAAACCTTAACGATTATCTTGTTGTGGGGACTACAGAACATTTAGAAGAGTACTTTGAGGTGCTGGAAAAGCTGATGCCAGATCTACTAGAAGGCATGGTCAAATGCTATCATAGCGAAAAGAAAGTTATTGAAAGTTCAAAAACTCTCTCTAAAAGACGTCCTTCGGATGATTTTTTGGCCACGCTTCGCGCGATAGGTTACAGAGAATATGAATTTATGACTTTGTGAGAGAGCGATTCCGACAAGTGCAAATTGAACTGGGCAACCCTTATGTAAAGGATTAGCAGTATATTTTTTTCAATTTTTCTACACATAATATATAAGGGGGCACTCATATACCACTACATGTTGTCATCACAGAGCAGACAGTCTCATTTCACACCAACACAAATACTTGAACCCAAAAGGGGACCCTTTTCACCGACTTGTTGCAAAAGAGGTACCCTTATCACCGACCTTTCATTCTCAAATATACTGTTCACTGATGGATGATGCAGAGCTTAAATGACACCCTAAATAAACACAAGCCTACCACTTATTGTGGCCATTTAATATCATTCATGTAATGTACTAGTATGCTTCAACAGAGACACTGACCACTATCACCACGATATTCCGACATATTCCCTATATTGCAAGATGGATACCTTTAAAAAACGCCATGGTCTATAAGAAAAAGATACTCTTTTTACCACATTTTTTCTGGACGGTGATGACTTGATGGATGTTTTGAGTGCTCCCCAGTCAGTATCAAACTCTATTTCCTGCTAATTCCGTAAAACTTGTTCAACCGCAAATCTTTTGAATGGCGTTTGTTTATGATAAACGTAAAACTCTAACAAAGATTAGCATTGACCATTTTGTAGGTATTTACATGGAAGTTGGGAAAGAATTATTGACGGAATTTTACATAACTGCAAACGTCCAAATAGCTCATGTATCCAAAGGTCGATTAAGTGAAAACAAGAACTTCCCATGTCTAAGGTCCGTTCTCACTTCCACTTCACTGCAGTGCGTTGCATTGTCCGAATAGCAGTCTCTGCCCAAGATACTGCAATGCAGTACCGCAACAAAGTTAAATTTGTTCTAAAGGCACTACCAGTGATCCACCAAAGAGTATAAAAAATCGTAAATGGTAAAAAATAATTCGCTAAGTTATTTTTTAAATGCAAAATGCCAAAAAAGGAAGATAATATATATAACACATTTGCTGATTTTTAATTGTACATATTTTGGGTTTTTGTGTCGTCTGCAAGAATTACAGAAGCTAAGGCACATAGGGATTACTCTGGTCGTATGTCTGTGTATCTGTGTGTCTGTGGTCAAAATGTTAACCCTTAATAGGCCTATATTGTATGCCGTATGAGTTTCGTAAGGGCTACGATGATGTAACTTGGTGGAAAAGAGGGGGCGGGGTGGGGTGACATGTTGGTGACCTCATGTGACCTTGGTGACCTCATGTGACCTTTGGCCCCTTTCACAAACCGCGACTGCAGACGACACTCGCGGTCCGGCGACCGCGGTGTATTTTTTTATACTTGATCAGGTCAGGTTTTCCTTTGAGGGCTTGCTACTGGTATCCTGGTAACCAGTACTACCTGTCCCAGGGCCGAGTTGTCGGCGGCTAAACAAACCGTCACCCCATCGGGTTTCTAAGGAAATCTGATGAGGAGGGTAGCTTGTTACCCTGGTAGAATGAAACAAAAATCTACCTACAAGGGCGTCAGCTCTGGAGAGCTAATGGCGGCCATCCAGCACATGCTGCCTTGCATGGTGGGTGTGGTTGTTCAAAGGCTAGGCCCACCGCCGAAAACGGGATTGACGTCAGGAAGAGCATCCGGTCAATTATCCTTTGCTCCAATAAATCCTCACACAGCAATATTGCTGAGTGTTAGGTAAATCCGGCCAACCCCGTTTTAGGGCCTCTAGTGGGGTTCTGGAGCCTATCTTTAAGGCCCCTTATTCCCTGAAGGGATCCAAGGGCTGCCAAAAAGGCATGGACACCAAAATTGAAATTTGTCTTTCAATTTTGGGAAATATTCTTCTTTAAAAAAAAATCAAAAATCTTATTACTGTCCATTCAATTAGCTTAGACCCTCGGTTTTTAATTAATATTAGAGAAGGTAGAGGTGTCGGGAAAAAATCGTGAAAGAAAAGTTTGTATTCACGAAATCACCCAACAGGATTTTTAAATTTCAAAACATATGGATGGAATTTTACCTACAAATCTATTGAAATTTGACCTTTTCCCCCTCAAAGTTGCAAATGATGTGACCATCGTCTGGTTCATTAACAAATCTTGGTGGACCTTACTGCAGCATACTGTGGCGGGAACCCCCTTGCCCCTCCTATGGATCGAATGATATAGCGTGGGTAAGTTGCAGAGGCAGAACTCTGCGCCCTTGTACTATTGAGAACCACTGAAGGACATGGATCCCTTCGTCTTTAAGTTCTAAGTTTAGTTTAT
>JAMKCH010031997.1:0-16605 GCA_023653785.1 Ophioderma brevispina | reverse complement strand
TACAGGATATTTGAGGTCTGTTAATGGCTTCTAATTCTCAAGCCTCATGTGCAGAACTTGCCCAGTAAACATTTTAATTTAAAACTTTTTTTCGGGGGGGGGAGTTTGTATACCAAAATGCCTGTCCTTGCAAAATATAATTAAACATAAAGATGCTTCTCCTTGGAATATTGGCAGTGCCATAATCATGTATGAGTGTGTGTTTACGGTTGGGTTATTAGTTAGAACTTAATGGACATAAAAATCAAAACAAAAAACACAGTGCCCTGTTTTGCTTTGATTGCATTCGTGATGTAATCATTACGATAACCCTAACCTTAGACCATTACCCTAACCATAATCGATCTTACCCCTAGAATGTTGGGTGTCATACTTGGTTTTCCCTCAACTTTTTAGTTTGAAATATTCAGTATGGAATCAGTTAATTGAAAAAGTTGGACTTGTTTTTTGTAAATAATACTTTCTATGAATAAACCAAGATACTAGGTTTAATTAGATTGCGAGTTGGGGTTAGGTGAGAGTGGGTTAATTGTTATTGCAAATTTATCTATTCCATGACTTTACCAAGGTGGGGTAGGTTTGCTCACCTCTAAAAAAATTTCCCACATGAGACCAGGGGGCAGCACCCAGGGTAAAATCATAGGAGGGGCGAAACGCGGGGCAAAACATTACAAGATTAACCGCCCCTGCCACCCCTCTTGGGGATAACTGCCCCCTGCCACCCCCTTGGTGGGGAAACGTCCTCCCCCCACCCCCTTGGTGCCACCCTGCATGAGACTAAAGATAACATCAAATACCCCCATAGTAAGGGAGAGAGGGGTAATCATTAAAAAAAAATGGCATTTCTGGTTATTGCTTATACCATATACATTTCTACATAATACCAAAGCAGTTGTCTTGATAAACCCGACACATTTTCTATACCGTTCAAACCTCATTGGGCAAAACCCGATAGGCAGAATATTTACCAAATATTGGATCACTTTTAAATTTCTGATTGCAAATGTTACAGACCGCTGTCTCCCAATATTAGTTATAATAATAATAATATTAATAATATCAACATTTATATAGCGACTTTCCACAGGATACAAAGCACTGTTGCCTATTATCAGTACGCCCCTTCAGAAATCGTCACAATCAATTTCGCTTAACCTGGGCGTGGCAGCTGCCAAGAGCACATGCCTCTCACAACTTAGATTGTAATATCCCGCCCTACAGTTGTATTATTATTCACTAAAATTGGAATACAAAACAGTTAAGGGATATAATGTGGGAATAGTTTTGTCCAAATCCCATAGTGTACCTTATCTGGGGATACAATTAGAAATTTGAGTTAGTTCATGCGCAAGAATCTTAAAGGTCCCTGGTACAATCGCTAATAGCCTCGTCCCCAGAACACTCCAATTTTACCTGAAGTGGTACAAATTTGGTGTCTGAAGTAAGCTACTATTTTTTTTCTCATTTACCCTGTGAATGAAATCTTAGCACTAAAAGGTGTTGCGTTGGATGTATGAAGTGAAAATGTGCCCCATTATGGTCGACAAATTAATTTTGCACCTACTCTCTACGGGCGGCTTTATAAATCACATTTTTTTAGCTAATTATATAAAAACATATTCACGATTTGTGAATGAAACATTCAGTTGCAGCCATGAATTTTCGATTCATGATCGCAAATCTTAGACTAATCCTCAGTCATTCAACACGTATGCACTGCATCTTTGTCCGCCATTGATGTAGTTGCGAGTGAGGCTATGACAAATATCAAGCATAATAGTGAGCATTATATAGCGTGCTATGTGCAAGACATCTCCCGATCGGGGCTGCTTCAACCAGGGCGACATGCAGAAAGTCAAAATTCTAAGGGTTGAATCTATGCATAATGAAAATGCCACAAGTTTATTACATACCGGGGCAAGTCAAATGTGGTACCAATATAAAGGTTAAACCTTCCGGATTTGTCATGAAATGTGTCCACTTATGACAAAATGTTTGAGAGATGATTAGAAAGGAAGAAAGTTCGAAAATATTACTCGCCAAACTGTAGCGATCAAAGTCCCAAGAGAAAAAATGGATCCTCAGAAGTTTCACTCATAATTCTGATTTTGACGGGGAAAGTAGCCATCAATGATAGATTGGTTTATTTGCTACACCTATCCTTTCGATTGTGCATGTGGGGACATTTTTGCAGCTTATACACTTGTAAATACAAATTTCCAATAATTCAACAACACGGCTGTTTCTCAAATATTCTGACGTCACGCAACATCATTTAATGAGCAGCCCTCTATTGATTCGGGCGGCTAATTTTCCTACAGTTTTGTAAGTGCAATTGAAACTTTACATCTGGGGTCTAGGTCATTCAATCGAGGAAAATTTTAAATATTTAAAGTGGACCATCCCCCTCTAAGAATCTAAGGACATCGCCGGATAAGGAGAGAAGGAGGCCCTCTATAATCATAATAGTTATATTTCACCATAAATTTTGAGTTGGTGTTTGACAACTACTTTATCATGTACGCAAGGTGTTTTTTATCCCCAAAATACACTTGTAAAAGTGTCAAGAAAAAATGAGAAAAGTCTGAGAAACTTCAGGGGCATGCTCTCTGGAAAAAGCAAAGCTTAGAGCATGCTTCCATTTCAATGACCATTGATTACTTTACATGAAGGAACAGGAAGATATTGCATAGCTGCCCTTTGTCATGGAGCTTGCAAGTGATGCCTATAGATAGACCTTTTGTCCTTCATAAGCTACAAAGAGGCTACATGAGGCAGCTCTTTATAACAATACCCAAATACCTATTAGCTTATGCTGCTAAGATTTGGATTATATAACCGTCTTCACACCAAACAGACTCTGGAATACAACACAATGGCCCATGACCGCGCTATTTATATCATGAGCAAGTTAACTACACTATGAGCTAATAAAATTACAATTCCCATGGCGCAGTTCAATAGCTTTAATTCGCCATTGTATTGAGCAAATACATCCCCTGTATTTTAGTATGATTTATGATACCCAGGACGTGCATGGTCAGCTGTTGTTAACATGTTCTCATCCAAGGCTACTGAACAGAGCCCTTGGTAGATTAGCATGCCTTACCATATAGTGATATGGTATAATGGTTTGTATGTAAAAAGTTCATTGTTGTTTTTGGCAATTCCATTTAGTGTTCCGGCCCCCCAGAAAACAAAAATGCAAAAATGAGGTCTTTCCACCCCAAGAACCAGAACGCCACTCACATATGTTGCTAAATAATATAGCGCACATCCTTGCAACGCGGCATTGTGGTTCTTGGGGTGGAAAGGCTTCAAATATGGAAATTTTAATTACCCATTGAAGATTGTATTATAACTTCACATAAAACCCACTTTTGGGGAATTTATGTAAAGTGGGATTTTTTGAAAACCAGCAAAAGGTAAACTTTGGGCATGTCGCTTTATTATGCAAAACGTTTCAAGTTCATCCGTTCTCATGAAAACTATAGAGGGCGTCCTTCATTCCTTATCCGGCGATGTCCTTTAGACATTAATAAGTATCTATAAAGTTTCACAAAGAAACCTGAAGTGCCACTATCCACTGGCAGTGCATGAGTGTAGAGAGCAAGTAGGATCTAGAGGCCTGCATTTAGGTCCCTAGTGGGTAGCTTCTCTTCTGAAAGCTACAGGGTTTAGACCTTTGAAAATGGTACAGGAATTGGGGACCTTGTGTGTTTTTGTACAAATTTTAAAATTTAAACAGTTGTGTGCCGCTTCAAACTGCATCGTAAATTATGCTTCTGTCATAAATAACGCTTGCGCCACAAATGCCCCATGTGCCGTTATTTGTGGATGCCTTGATCTAACCCACAGAAACCAAAATAATTTTTTTCACTCACTAATATGCAAGATGCGCAACTACTATAATGGTACGCTATCGCCTTAGCAATAATGTTGTGTAAGAGACATCAACATGTGGTGACCATATAATTATCATATGTTGTCAGCGTTGCTTTTAGCTCATCTATTGTCTGATCTTTAAATGGGGGAAAGGCATTCAATTTCTCTTAAAGATAATGACAGTTTCAGGAGGAGCTGCTCAACTCCCCATCGCCCACCACCCCAACACTGGGGCAGCTAGGATCCTGATGGATGCTAGCTGCCCCAGATCTGGCAGTTTCCAAATTTTGTTACTCGGTAGCATTTCTGAATTAACAATCTGTGTGTCAAATCGGCTTTTCACTGCAATGACATTGCTGAACCCTGGGTCAAAAATTTGCAAGAATACTGATTTGGGTCCAAAATGCTGATTTTTTTTATGCCAATAATCCCCTTGACAATTTAGCAGCAGAGATGCCAGATTTTTATTGTGTCGCCTGCAAGGATTGCAGGAGGCACGTACCTGTCAATTCTGTCTGACTGTGTGGGCAGTGTGGCCGTCTGCCCACGTTTTCAAAGGTTAGTTTCGGACAAAGTTTCTCATTTGAGAAGTAAAAATCGAATTGCTGCAGAAATTGGGTCATAGATGCTCCTTGGGATATTTCATATGATAATGAGGTCAAGGGAAACATACCAAAGTCAAAGGTCATATGAGGTCAAGTTCAAAAATGGGCTGCAAACATCAAATTGGCCTTATTCGAGAAGTAAAAGTCCAATAGACCATTTGCACGATCCCCATAATGCATCTCGTGTTGTGCCCATTTCCATCCGGGAACTTGTACCAGCCTAAAGTTGGCTAAAAACATACGGTTAAGAGCATAATATAAGGAGAATGCCAGAAAACTTACCCTATCTGTGACGTTGCACTATAGTTGTGTAATCGTCTGGCAGGTGACAAGTAGGGCACAGTTACGATCGAAAATATCACTTTTTGTTGTGAATTTCAACACCAGTGCCTCATTTGTTTTTGTTCCTTTGATATTCTACATTTTTGTAAGATTAACATCATGTGAAAGGTACTTTGTATTGTAACTTAAGGCACTGTTCGGCGACGCGAACGAACAACAATTTTTTTTTGTAAACGTGAACTCTGGCAAATGGTCTATTGCTACAGATCTTGGATCATAGATGGCTCTTGGGACCCTTTATATGATGAGGTCAAGGATCACATACCAAGGTCAAAGGTCATATAAAATTGTGTGAAAACATTAAATTAGCCTGTTGTTGAGTGAATTAGTAACCGATGCTCAAAAGCAAAATAAAATTTCCAACTTACGTGGAATTTTCGAGACTCTATCAGAGTCTCATCCGAGTGACACTACTTCAGCACTAATGGCTAGGGCTGAGGTACTTGCTACTGCAATTTGGGTCACGTGATCGGACAGAAGCTGCCGAATCACATGATCCATAAAAAAAGTGCTGAGGAATAGGGCAGGGGCCCGGTTGCGGCGGCCGGCAGCTGTCCTTTAAAAAAAAAAATGAGGCCCGTCTGGTTGGAAGCGATGTATATCGCCTCTTTCACTCCACGTTGAACACTACCGGGGGTCTGTGTACAGGATCTTGACATCATTGGGGTCAAAACTATGTTTCGCACCCTTAAGGTGAGCACCAACAAGGGATGCCTCACGCTCATGCTTGTACAGTCTCTTACCCAACGGTCTTTCAGTCTCACCTATATAGAGAGAGGGGCAGTCCCGGCATTTGTTGTTGTAAATTGTTCCTGTGCGATCCAACAACTGAGGCTTGTCCTTGGGAGAAACTAAAAGGCTCTGGATGGTATTAGTGAGATGGACATGAACGGTGACACCAGTTTTGCATATTTTTCTGTATAACTTCGGAGACATCTTTAACAAAAGGGAGGGTGATGTGGCCCTTGGGTGGATGCTCCACCTATCTTTGAGGTTTATCACTCAGTTTCTTTCTGGAGGGGGAGCTCCATGCTCACTTAGTATATCCACAGATGGACAGCGATTTTTTGACATGATCTTATCCAAATCAACAGAGTTCGATGATAGTCTTGGCATGGTGGGTTAAGGTTAACATTTGCCTGTGATATCCGCATACTTAGATGGATTTAAACCAAAACTTGAGTGATAGGTGCAATGTGGAATACCTTATTTGATGAGGTCAAAGGTCATGTGAGGTCAAGTTGTAAATGTAAAATTGAAAAGTTGAAGTTCAATTGGAACCAAACTTGGTTTACGGATATCACAAGCATATTTCATTTATTTATGAGGTCAAAAGTCAAGGTCAAAGGTCATATGAGGCCTATCATTCACACACCGCGATTACAGGTGACACAATCAGTCCGAGGACCGTGATTTTTTTTGCTTAAAGATGCACTCAAAGCCACCCTAAAGTAACCCCTTAAACACCTTGGAAGGCACCACTTAATACACAACATTACTACAGACACCTGAAATATATCCCTTTCAATAACATTTTAATGGCCAACATTGGCAGTCCTGTTTTTAATTAATTTGCATGGGAAGGTTGCCTGAAAGGCACAAATATGGAAAGTAACGTGGAAACAGTTGCTTAAAATCAACACTTGACCTTTTCAAATTGAAAATTTGTTAAGTATCATGAACATCGTGTCTTATCTTGATCATTGAAAAAAGCTCTATCCTCCCCACCCTAAAAAATCACATGCAAAACAAATGATTTTTTGGGTGGGGAAGAAACTACTTCAAAATCAAAAAAATGCAACATTGCTTTAATACCCTAGACCATTTCAGGATGATTTTTACAAATATACCATTTATGCTAGTTCTGACAATTTGATTGCATGTATATTGTGATGCCATTTTGTCTAACGTTCCATCAAGCCACAAAAAATATCAACCTGCAAAAAATATTACATTTCAAAAAATTGCCCATAAAAACACACATTTTTGTATGACTTAGGACTTAAAGGTGCAACGAGAATTTCACATATCAGGTCTCCCTAAAAATCGAAAGTACTGATTTTTGCACTGATGTAAAGCTTTCCATCAAAAATATCCCCATCTGAAAGGATTAAGCTGAGAAATGTTTCTTTGGTACACAAATTTTGAAATTTCTAATTTCGTATAGGAGCAAATACGAAATTCAGCTTATGTTTTACATTGAAATCTAAGCAAATCAAAATCACATCTGTTCTCTGTTTTAAGACATTTCTGTAGCAAAATACATGGTAAGAAATCCATTGAGTATCTAATCTATATGAAATTACTATTATGACACAAAATTTGGGTGCATTAAAATCTCTTGTTGCACCTTTAAAGGAACCATGTTCTCAATCTCAGTCGTAAAGGCTAACACGGAATAAAGCCCATTATACTTCTGAGAACCGTTATAAAGATTTTTTTGCATTAGGTCCTCTGAAGTATGTCATACATGTACACACACACATAATTTTGTATCATCTAGTCTTTGGAGGACATAAAGGAACCGTGTCTTTGTCTGTAAAGCCAATCACGGAATAAAGCCCATTGTTGTACTTCAGAGGACAAAAGAAAACCTTCCTTGGAATATTGTTCAAAAGAATTTCTTTGTGTTAGGTCCTTGAAAGTATATACGATACAAGTACACACACACTAAGAATAACGTTGCCCCTTCAAAAAAAAAATGCAGAATAGTTACTGAAAAAGAAATGAAATGTTCAAATTTGATATCTGTGGCAACCCTTCCCCTCTATTATGTCTGGAATCAAATCTGAGACGCGTCGTTAAAATACCGTGTGTTGACCGCGTATGCACAGCTGCACCTGACCTAGTAACAAGGCTCCTAGTAACGTAAATACGGTAGCGCGATTGGTCAATTCAGCTAGGTCAGTTGCACTTTTGCTGCGCACTACGCTCGGCGCAAATACTCACTGCGATCGGCGCATGGCGACGCGTCTCAGATTTGATTCCAGACATAATACCTGTCCCCTCTCCTTCCCATCAATTTTGACACACATACATGGTTATCGTAATACCAAAATCTTAATTTGCTACAATGGGACTCTGTTGCAATAAGCTCTCAAGTTGGTGAAAGGTCCAGCAGAGATGTAACTTTTCCGGAAATTTCCGGATTTTTGGCCATAAATAATTTTTAATTTTTGTTTTTCAATTTCTGAGATCAAAGTGTTAATGATAAAGGTATAACTGCATCAAAAACACAAGTTTTAAGTACCAATTTATTTTGGCGAAGGGGTCTTGTACCCCAAAATCGCGTAAGAAAATACGTTCCCAGAGTTTCACCGGATGCTATGCTAAAATTTGGCCTTCCCTTCGGTTCAAATTTTGGATTTTCAGGAAATGGGACTACTACTCTGTTACATCTCTGGTCCAGGAAGTGAACATTCTCAATGTTTTTTTTTTCATGCAGGAGAACTAAAACCCCAAGATGGTATACAACATTGCTTTCAGGGGAAATTTTTTTTTTCAAGTAATCTACTGTTCAAAATATCTCATCAAATAATAAAAATTGTTGGAAAATTGTAAATTGCACTATTGTAATATTCCATGGAATTGGATGAATAGAATCATGCAGTTTGTAATGTTTAACTGTTTTCACAATATTTTGTCACTTTTGTGTTAATAATTTATTAAATGAACTTTATCTACAGTTTCTCAAAACCAAATAGATAGACCTTCCAGTACAGTTACAATTTGATGCAAAATTGAATTTTTGTAATAAAAAAAATAGTGCTGCATTTATCAGGAATAAAGTAGTGATGCAAAAGAAATCTCACCATCTGTTTTGAGATCATCCAATGCAACTACCAAATTCTGACAACTTTGAAGTGGTAGTTTGGTCAAATGCTGCTATTAACAACACAATTTGGCTACAATTGAGCAATATTAAAAACAATGCTACAAAATGAATAGATATTGTATGACCCTACCTAAAAAGAAAGCAATTCCTCAACATTTGAAAGAGTTATACATGTACTCTTAAAACTGAATTTTTTGGAACCATGAGAAAGTGGGATTCGAAGCTGGTCTGTCTCATCATTTTCATGCTGCAATTGAATGAGTTTTCATGATTTTCAGAGTTTCTTTTTAGAACATTTTTAGCACAAAAATTGATATTATTGGCCATTGAATTTTTATCTCCCTGAAAATTGACAGGGATAAAGATTTTATTAATCACCAATATTTTGAGATAGTTAAACAATTTCAACATATTTCACTTACTCATCACCCTCAGTTTGTAAGATTTTGTTTGTTTAGCACAATGATGCATAAAATTACGACTTGTATAGAAAGTACAAAGCATGTTAAGGTGGACTTAAATTGGGAAATAAGATTTGAAAAGTTCTTGTGATGTAAGAGTGATAAAAATGACACTTACTGTAATATAGAACTTTATTTTTGCCACAGTTTCATAGAGTATTTTTTCATAAGATTGTAGATTCACATACTTGGAGTGAGTTTAGTAGCTATTAGAGTAGACAAGAGAAAGTTAGTGAAAATGTTTCCCAGTGGGATATCAAATACATTGTTGAATCACTATTGCTGTGTAGTTTGTGAGCTTTGTTGAACAAGTGTTGTGCACTATTTCTGATGAGAGTAATGTATTGAATGTGTTAAAAAAAAACTCAGCTGATTAATTTTTTGTTTTTCAATTTGCGGGCTTTTGTCACTTTCCTCTGGATTACACTGGGTATCTGTTATCAATCAAGATTGACAGCTCTTTATATACATATCTAAAGTCATGTCCACACAGAGGCTGAAACTCTGGAGTTTCAAAACTCTGGAGTGTCGATCGGTTTATTTAGCCGCATTCAGAGCAGGCGCGTAGCCAGCCCAGTGGTTCCGAGGGGGCAATTTCCCGCTAAGTACAACAAATGTCCCGATCTCAACAATGTCCCTACCTGGCTACGCCACTGATGCAGAGTTTTAAACTCTGGAGTTTATAGAGGTTTGGCAGGGTTTTATCCCATAAAAACCTTGGGGTCAAAGCTCAAATGCTGATAACACTCCTGAGTGTTTTGGAGTGTTGTGTCGTGTGGACAGCTTCGGGGATGGGAGCAGAGGTGTCCTTGCAAGGTCATCTTGTTGACAAATTCCTGTGTTTGATTGTCATGCGTGAAAGTTCCAGTATGTTGACTTCCGATCTACACTCCAATATGAGAAGCGGTGGAGAATGGTCAGTGGGATAATTTCAGAGTTTTGGCCATCGTGTGGACACAATTTGGAGTGAAGTAAAATATTGGATTTAATTTTCACCTCGAGAGTTTCAAACCCTTGGAGTTTTGTAACTGTGTGAACATGGCTTAAGGTGGGGTAATACAGGAGATTTTTGGTTGGCTGATATGGTACTAAGATAACATTACAATCTTTCCATGTGACATTGTAGTGTGTGTCTGCTTGTGATCATTGGCATTGATTGAATGGGTCCAGTTTACTGTAAGCTTCCCTTTTATCTGTTCTTAAATGGCCTCTTTGAGACAAAACTTCGTAGTGCATCTGATACAAGACACATACAACCAAGCATGTGTATCCTGGGTATTAAAAAAATATATTCTGTGCCGTTGGCTAGAATATACATGTCTACAGGGTGTCCCAAATGATTAGTACCCATCGCTACCCATGGTTTTATTTTTTTTCCATAGAAAATCAATAACATTAGGTAAGCTGGTTTAATATCCAACTTCAATATACTGTAACCTTTCATCAGAATTTTGAATTCGGGAAAATCGGGACTAACCAAAGTGAAATACACTCATTGTGTTAGAGGTGCTGATTTCATCTGATGGGCTAATTGAAAAAAATTTATGTGACTTTTACCCTCTTCCTGGCAAGCTTTTTTTACAACAACTGCTTTAGTCCCTTCGGGAATTCGTAATAAACACTCAAAACGTGTGTTTGTTGGACCAATAGGAGAGCGGGTGTCCTCCTTTTTCCTTCGATACCAACATGGTACTAATCTGCCCGTACACGTAAATGATGTCAATAAACCTCGCATAGCCAGGTAAAGCCAGTGGTTCCACACGACATTTGAGGGAGGAGGCCTATTCTCTTTGGTACTTTTCTGCAGAGTAAAGCACTAAACCCTCTGTATGTATATTAAATCTGTCTTTTGTGCCTATGAGTGTTAGAGAGCCAACACTAGCTTAAAAATCTGATAGTCCCTAATATTTTGGTAAATCAAAAAAAAATTATCGTCCATACAAAATTAAATCGTACCACAAACCTATTTGCACTTGTGTGTTCTGAAATTGACAATTATTTGCTGCCCTAATGTCTTATGACGTCACTGGTGATGCCATAAAGGGCATGCTGGTACTTCTCTTGGTATCAAGGGAAAGCGAATGACCATAGCTATCATTGTACCAAATGCAAAGTATCAAGGCTTAATAATGAGATTCCAAAAGATGATAATGTGATGCAAAAAATTCTTGGTAACTCCGAGGATAACACACACATACATTTTTTTTCACTTAGCCCAAAAGATGAAATCAACCCCACATAACTACCACAAATCCGTGACAGCAAACTGATTTTCACTTTGGTTAGTGACCACAAGATTTTTCACGATTCAAAATTCCTATGAAAGGTTACAGTATAATGAAGTTTGACATTAAAAAACCCCAGCTTACCTAATGTTATTGTTTTTGTTCCCTATGGAAAAAAATAAAACAGTTTGGGTATCGATGGGTACTAATCATTCTTGGACACCCTTTATGATCCAGATGATTCCTCCTCTTGCAGGTATTCATGGTGGAATACAATGGGATTGACAGGCAATCATGTTGATCAAAGTGTACAGCCCTGCCAAGGAAGGAATATCAGTCTATACTTTGTCTCGTCGGAAGTATGCAGTGGCGACACGTCGCGTACAAACCCAGTGCCACCGTTCAGTTGCAGTTCACGTGGCTTTACTTAGGCGCGTGTTGACAGTCGGTTCAATGTATAATGTCGCCGCGCGTTGCTACTTCCAACTTTCGGAGCTGGACAGAGTATATAGCATGCAGTTGTTGTCTTACCTCAGAGAGGCAGGTGCTAATAATCGATAAACATACTAGGCCCATTAACAATTCACATCATCGATAGCAAAATAAATCTAGCACAGAAACCATGGATCAGTTGCTGGTTTGTTTTAATGTTTAACTGGTGTACTCTGGTACAAGGATTTAGAATAGATATAACATGTTGATACGCGAAGCCATTGGATTAGTATGTGTCTCAATGCACTGGTGCGTATGGGTCATTGAAGCTGTTACCAGGGAACTGAGACTAGATATATCATAAATCATAACCCCAGAAACAATGGGCCATATCTCAATACACTGGTGTGTAATTGGTATGGAACCCTCAATGATCAGTGACGCAGGGAATGATATTTATAATAATCATAACCCATAAACCAATGGGTCAATATGCTCATATGGTCCCCCCCCGCCACTTTAGTTGGCAAAGGGGACTATAGAAATGCCCTGCGTCCGTGTGTACTGGTGTGTGTGTGCTTGTTATTTTGTCCCACGCAATCTCCTGATCTAAGCAATTGTGGGTGTCCATCTTCGCAACATAGTGCATCCACAAGTAGGCGTTGTGGCTGGGATGTAAAGGTGGGTCAATGTGGACATCGGTCAAAGTTCCAATATGTTCAAATATGTCAAATTTGGTCAAAAAAATAGGGTGGTTTATATTGTTATAAGCCTTGAAAACACGATATATTTTGATCTACTCAAAGTATGGGGTTTTCCATCTGCGCCACCATAGATGTCTCCGCAAGAAGGCGATGGATGAGTTCGTAGGTGGGGCATGTGGCATGGGTCAAAGTTCAAATATGGTCAAAAATAGGGTCAAATTTGGTCAAAAATGTGGATTAAATTGCTATAAAAGAAACCCTTGGCAATTGTGGCGGGATGATGAATCTTGGTGGGTGTGATCAACTTCAGTGCCGCAAAATTTGAAGGTCATTTCCAGGTCATGCGGGGGTCATTCAAAAGGTCAAATGGAATTAATTGCTATTAACCCTTTGTCAATTGTGGTAGGATGATGAATCTTGGTGTGTGTGGTCAACATTCAGTGCGAAAAATTTGATGGTCATTCCAGTTCATGCGGGGGTCATTCAGGTCAATGGCTAAAATTTCTATGACCCTGTCAATTGTGTATGGGGGAGGATTTGAAACTTGTATGTTGAGCATCAATGCCAAAAAAATTGAAGGTCGTTTCAAGGTCCTGTGGATTCCATCCAAGGTCAAGTCACAAGTGTGGTGGTAGGATGATGAAACTTTGGTAGGCACGGTCAGGCATGTCAGTGCCAAAAATTTGAGAGTTCTTTTCAAGGTCATGGGGGGGCATTCAAGGTCCAATAATTCACGTATGTGGATGATGATGGCAACTTGATGGTTTTGTCAACATTCAGTTCCAAATTGATGTCATTTCCAGTCGGGTGGGGTCTCCAAGGTAAATCCATCCACATGGTATTAATGGTCATGAAAACGATGTAGTAAGCATTCCTTGGTGAAAATTTTTACGTCATTTCAAGGTCAAGTAGGTCATCTAAGGTCAAAATAACTACAATATTTGTATGGTCAATGTAGTCATATTTTTTGCTCCATTTACTACCCCGCGACGGCGGTGTGGGACCTTTGTGGTTCGAGAACCGCCTTGTTACACAGTTGTGTACTTGTTCATTGAACAGGGAACTGAGACTATGGAAACATATCGTAAATCATAACCCTGAAACCAATGGGGTCAATATCTCATTACCTGGTGTGATGGGTCATATGAACAGGGAACTAGACTATGATATATCGTAATCATAACCAGAAACCACTGGGTCAGATCTCATTACACTATTGTATAGGGGTCAGTGAACAGGCACTGAGACTATAGTAATAATCTAAGTCATACCCAGAAACCAATGGTCAATATCTCATTACACTGATGTATAATGGGTCAGTAACATGGAACTGAGACTATGATATATCATACATCATAACCCAGAAACCAAGTGGTTCAATACTCAATACACTTGTGTGTATGGGTCCTTGACCATTGACCAGGAACTGAATCTATATAAATCAGTCGGTCAATATCTCATTGAACAGTGAACGCAAGGAACTTAGACTGATTATCATAAACCATAACACAGAACACATAGATCAGTATCTTAAAGGGACATTTCGTGATCCAAGCCTCGTCCCTGACTTGCTTAAAAAATTTTTGAGATTCTTATATCGTCTGAACCGTTAGCCTTAAGTAATCCATGTTGTCCCAATCTTACATGCAAATTCGTCCGCATTTGTAAGAATTCCGCAACTTTGTCTTTTCTTCCGTAAACTGACAGAAGTTACAACCCAGTACCTATTAGGACCGTGGGAAATGACAATTGCTCAGAACACAAACCGCAAGATCGGGATCAGCTCAAAATTTGAGAATAAGCTTTCTCAAGGATATCTAGTTGATCAATGAAGAAAACACCAGTGCTAAAATCACGAAATTCACCTTTAATGCCTGTGTTATGAGTCATTGAACAGTGCCAGGGAACTGATATGTCTAAATCATAACCCATAACCACTTGGGTCAATATCTCAATACACTAGTATTTATGGGTCATTGAATTATGCCTGGGGAAATTATAAATAGGCATACCACAAAACCAATGGGATAACATCTCAATACACTGGCGTTGGTGTATATTAGACATCATACTCTTGTATTAATTGTTATATTAAAAAGTGGGTCATTTTGTGGCATCATACATCAAAACACTGGTATGTATGAGTTATTATCTTCACCCATAGAATTGAACCATGAAATATGATAATATCATGATATTTTTGCACACGAGTGTGTATGGGTGTGGTTAAGTTTGCCAGTATTAAAAGTTTATCGCGTAATTAGCGATTTTCAGTTGTGCCTGTTTCTGTTTTAAAACGGGTCGCAAATTTTCTGTTTAAACTTTAGGAGACAAAATGGTAAGGACGATAGCTTGAGCTATGACTACCTCTGAATCTTCTCCAGAACAATGATCGTTTACATAACACTGATGATTTATATCATTGAATAAAATATAATTCATACCCTAGTATAATTGCTTTTCTTAGCATGTTGTAGGACTGCACAGGGAAATGTCAATAAGCAGAATTTTTTGATTCAATTTTGATAAATATTAACAAGCTACCTATCACTGCCATTTAAGTTTGTTATTTAACAATGTAAAGAATCAGTTTAAATTCATACTAATAAACACCCAACTGTTATTGGTAATATCTTGCAATATTCCGTATGAATCTTTGTCAATTGTTTACTTGGTAGTTAAGATGATGCACAATAGTATCAAGTATGTTACAGATGTTAAGGACACTTGCAGTCACCGTCATAATTTCTGAAACAAATGGCACGAGCGCGTCTGTTGAAATTGCATGTTAGATTCTCGTTGTTAAGCATTCGTCACACACTTCCAGGTTATGCGTGTGGCGCGTTGCCACCACAGAGAGCTTTGTTAGAAAAAAAGCTTGAAAGTCAAGCTAAATTAGCCCTTTTTTCCTTGCCTCACATGAAATTTCACCTCCAACCAGGAAATCTGCCTCAAAACTGGGAAATTACCTCTTCTGACAAGTGACTCCTGTTACGCCCCTGCAGCGGGCAGAAGAAAAGTACATAATGATTCTTAACTGTATAATTCTTTGACAAATTACAAAGAGCAATATCAATTATGAATTTTTAGTACCAGCACAAATAAGACATTTGGATTTATGTGTTGCAAAGATTATCATTAAATGTCAACAATCCATTGTTTAAATGTGTGATGTACCCTGTATGATTATCTCATGTAAGAATAGTTCTCGACATGCTCATTCTCATAATAGATAAATTTTCATAAATGTGGTATATCGTTAAAAAAAAAACAAAAATAATTTCCAAATGCATGAGCAATCTACACAAAAACATGATCATGTACTGCCTCATGTAGGCTAATATCAATGTGATCTAGTTTTCTAAAATGGTTAATAAAAGAGAATTAAAATGATTTTGCGGGGTCAAAGGTCATTAAGGTTTGGGGTCATTGTTAAGAATAACCCAATAAATAATTTGTCGATAATTAAATAGATTTTGATAGAACATGGTTTGAATGAAAATCATCCCCCGGAAAATGTCATAGATGAGGACAACAATAAGGGGTGGGTTAAGGAAATTGGGGGTCAACAGGTCATTTGGGTTCATTGTTGATGACAACAAGCCCATTTCATTTTCACACTCCCGTCACTAACTGACACGTCTTTGAAATCCAAATCGGAATATTTCCAGAGTATTTTGAGGACAGCTTGCACATGTGGTCTAGTGGATACACGACTGACTCATGGACCAAAAGGTCCTGGGTTGGAGTCCCGATAGAGGCCATGTGTTGTGCACTTGGGCAAGGCTCTTTACCTTGCTTGCCTCATCCCACCCAGTGCAAAATGGGGATCTTAGGAATATTGTCCATGCGTTGCGGCCCTTGGGCATTTGTAAGGCAGCTGAACATATTCTATGGCAGCGGATAAATGTAAAGCGCTGGATACATTGTGAAAGGCGCTATATAAATGTCCACATTTTGTGTCGACATGTTATGTCCAGATGTGCCAGAGTCCGGTGTAGGAGTCAATGTAAACTGTATGCCCGATTTTAAGCATTATTCAAATCAATAAAATTTTTGGTGAGCTAAAGGGTCATAGAGCCAATTGGACCTAGATGATCTGGTTTTTAGGCCTTG
>JAMKCH010031996.1:0-26552 GCA_023653785.1 Ophioderma brevispina | reverse complement strand
AGTCGGTCGTTTCAACAGCAATATGGTACTGATGGGGCTGCGACCATTCCAGCATGCCACTGTGGATATCCATCACAGACTGCGGATCACATTCTCATGAGTGCCCTACCTTTCGTTCACACGGTGAATCTACTTCTCAAACCCCAACCAATCAACAGTGAGCTGGCTCCACCAACTCAACAATTAGCGGCTGCCTCATACGCAAGAAGAACACCTGCATCAAATATTGTTGTATTTCGCTTTTTGGAGGTTTGTTCAATAACTTGGATATAACCTGTTCATCGTGTTTTCAAAATCACAAAGTTTTCAAGATGTGACATACTTATTAAGAATTATAATTTGAAATTTCATCTTTTCTCAAAATTAAACATTCTGTGTTCAAATACTGTTGCATTTCAAAACTGCCATTCATTTACAAATGTGTCATATAGAATTCTATTGGGATCAAAAATAAATAGTTTCAATAGAAATCTATTTCATCATCACTATATTCCAACAAAAGCAGTTTGCTGTTTTAAATTTTCAAAATGGGGGTTTTTGGACTTTTTTTAATATCATTTTCTTCAAAAAATTTTTTTTGGAAGTCAAAGCTGATTCTTTTATGCTTACTTTCCATGGTATAGTCCCGGTAGATGTCAATGGATATGGGCAACAATTATTAGTAAGCAAAAAACTTACATACATCACACCTCGTTGCAAGCCCTTTTAACATGATTGGATGCAGAAATGGTGTCACATTAACCTAATTAGGACTATTTCAGTTACTGACATTGCCAATTTCACTCAAATTACAGTAGTTTAGAAAAGATGGTGACATAAATTTGCTCTGGGTTTACATCAGTCTTACCTTCTTTGCGTGTTCTTTTCAAATTCTTTCTGTATCTTGCTGAAGAGTTTCTCCATCCTCTGTTGCCTCTCGGGAATTACTTCCTGGGCCTCTTTATCTTCTGCTCTACTATACGAAAGGTGCACACTATCACCAGGTTTCTCCATATACTAAAAAAACAACAAGACACAAGGGAAGAGAGCCAAATAATTATGCTATCGGAAATGATGATTTATGGGCAATTCCATGCCAAAGTTAACAGACAAATATGAAAAAAAAAAAATATTTCTACTTCTGTGAACATCATACCTTGGAGGGAACCACATCTTAAGGCTAAAAAGTAATAAAGCTTTGACCGAACATGTTTGTCTGCCATCACAGTTTGTGATGTCCAAAGGTGCCATGAGGTCACCCAGGTCACATGAGGTCACACAGGTAATGAGGTCACCAAAATGGGGTTCATCCCCTACTATGGCCCCCGGTATCATGAAAAATATGCACGATATGTGGAAACAGCAGTCACTAATATTTTTTATTTAGGGTGTGAGGACGATCTTGATCAGCAGATCAGAAATCTGCCCGATTTCAGTCGAATCGGCTTTGAATAGGGATAAGGGAGAAAAAGTCATCAGCTACCGATTTCTACCTCACCGAATCTCCAAACTGACAATTAAAAAGCCCAAAGTTTCTAAATACAACAGAATTTTTAAAGCGTACCATTTATATTTTTTATGTGACTACTAACATTATGTCATTATAAATGCGCTGCCATCAATTACCGCCAAGATCCTGTTGTACCACGGTAGATTAATTTCTATTACTTTGCATTTTTACGCAATACTTCCGAAACGGGAGGTTTCCTGCGGGTGAAGACCCTCCAAAAACATGGAAAATTCCATCAACATTACAGATGGAATGAGCATGCGTTAACAAGTAGTCATTGAGCCATTGTCTGGATGAAAAGAAGACTCCACGTGGTTTCCTCAGACGTAATTCATTGTCTATGTAAAAATGTGGCTCAGATTTTCTTATAAAATTCTGTTTTGCTAATTTGATATATTTAACTTTCAACATTATTTAAATATTTATATTTATACAGCCGGTCTCAAAAAAAAATGGTACAGTCAAAACCGATTTTTTTTTCAATATATATCTCAAAATAAGTAAGTCGTTTTGTACATCAATTTAAAGAGAAAGGATCAGGCTTTCCAGGATTTTTATTCATCTCATTTGCTTGTTTCAATCGAGGTAACTCCAGTTACTGAGGAACACAAAAATCGAGTTGTGCCACTTTTGGGTTGAGTGAAAACGGTGGAACGAATTGTTTAAACATACAGTTATTACACTTGAACAGATATGAAAACCTTTAACAGGGATTAAACGTAATAAAGAAAAACTCTAAAGATACGAAAAAAGTACGTAATGGTGGAAGTTATGTTTAGTAAGTTCTGGCTTTTAAGATAAAGTGAATAACATTGACATATGTTGTTTGTTAGACTTAGAAGAGAAGAATGAGCGTACAGCTGGCGTACAGCAACTTGGAAGGAGAGGAGTTTTTATGGTCTTGATTCTTGAAGTATCATGAAACGCAAAATTCCTACCAAACAATTTGATACTTGGCTACCAATTCAAATTTTGTTGACTTATAACAATTGAACTGCCACAAAAGATAGTGGAATTATTTTTCAAACATTCTTGGGATTTGGGTGTTTATTTGGTGGCAAACATTCCGTCTGGCATGATTTAACAGCTCCAATTTGTAATAATTCAAAGTTCCATTTCATTGCAGTGAAATGGATTTTGTTTTGCTATATATTTATGAAAACAAGATATTTATCATTGAACTGATTAGGTTGATATTAACTTGTGTCGAAAAAAACTAGACTTCCTTTTGTTTACTTTAATCGTGTGTTTGTTTCTCTTGTCAAGTTGCAATCTTTGTGAGCTTCCAAACAGCATGGCATAAATGGGCGAAGCAAACTCTGCCCATGATAAAAGTGGCACAAAATCGATTTGGTATATCGCACTAAGTGACGTCTAGTCTCTGGATTGAACCAAAAGCAAATAAGATGAAAACAAACACCATTGGAAAGCCTTTTCTTTTTTTAATTTAATATTTTTCCAAGTAAGAGTGACTTATAGCGAAATTCAGTATGTGAACCAAGGGGGGTTCGGATGTGACCATGGGGGGTGTAGAAAGGAGGGAGGAAGGGGGGAAGAAAAAGGAGGGAAGAGGGAGAAGAAGGGGGGAGAGGATTACCCTCACCCCTCACCCAGCCCCACCCACCCCATTACCCCTAATGATCAATCGATTCCCTCTCCTTCTAATGAAATAAATAAATATGAAGAAAATAATTAAAAAAGGATTAAATAGTAAATAAAAATTAAAATAAAAAATAAATATAAAAAGAATAATTTTATTAAAATAAGCAAATACCAAAAGAGAAATTAAATAAAAAAATAAAAAGAAAACCAATGAATATTTTAAAAAAATGAACATAAAAATGAATATAAAAAATTTTTTATAACCACCTATTTATTCTCTATGGATTTTATAGGGAAGTTAGCATATACCCAAAATCCAATATATCTAAAATTAAAAAGCCCTTAATGCACGGCCATCCGTGACGCCATCACTTTCAAAGTTTTATAATTACTTAACTAAAAATTCTTCACCCATATGCACCTTTAAATACGCACTACCATATCTATACATCGGACCTATCACCATGTCCATACGGGGACTATACTTAAACACAGTAGCCTATGAGAATAAAAAGGCACGACCGCCATCGAATGAAAGTGACACGGCAGTAGCCGCATTTGATTATTTAAAGTAAAACAGAGCTTCATCAAACAATGTAACATTCACAAATCTAAATTTATCACAAAATTCCACGACTTAGCTGTAAACAACCTCCGTGAGCAGACACAAAGGCGCTGAGTAGGACCTCTAGCAACATGAGGCCACGGCCATGCTTGACGAACATAAGTCGCGACACAGTGGGGGGGTTTAAATAATTGATTTGATACACTAACACGCTAACTCAACATAACAGAAAACATGTTTATTTACGTTAAAAAGAGACCACTGGCTGCGGGGTAAGTGAAGATCGAGCACCGTTGTGACGTAAAATATCCATAGATGTCACATGAATATTGTTTCACTCGTGAGAGGGTAAATGGTCGATAGGTTAGTGTGAAATTTCATGGCGATTTTGCGCGATCTAATTTACAAATATATCTGAATCGGGATATGATCGGTCCGATTCAACAGTTTTTGATCGGAGATCGGCAGTACCGATTTGGGGCGGATCGGCCATCAATAATTTAGGGTAACCTTTGGGTCAACATTGTTACCACAGACACAACACTACCAAAGCAATCCCTATGTGCCCTGGGCGACAAACACAAACTCTCTCTTCTCCTTAAGTGAACTTGTTTTCATCCCCTATGGGAAAAAGTTAGCCGTATAGAACATTGTCCAGTCTCTACAAACACAGTTATGCATGGGATCAAAGGTAATACAGGTCTCTATCAACTTTACTGAATGTTACTTGAGTCATTGACTGGGGATAGGAAAAATGATACGTATAGAGCTACATTTGTACCATTTGAGAAATTTCAAAAGTAGCCATTTGTTTATGTAACCCACCAAGCTTTTGATCCTCAGGCCAAAATTGGCATCAGGTTCAGTGTCTGTAATTCATCGCAACCAAAGTTATAGTTGTGGAAGCAATCTCACCTGTCTTCATGCTGTAGTAAGTGATATAACTACTGCCAATTCCACAACAAAACAATCAATACTTTAATGACTTGGGTCGTCTATGAAGTGAGACAAAGTGGAATACTGTTCAGGCTCCGATAAATCGCCTGTCCCACCGTGCCCGGGGAAAACAGATTTTTTTCGGGCTAGCTGATTCCTGGTACTCTGTGTCCGATCGGGCAATTGCTCTAAAATATGTAAAGCTCAAAAAGTGTTCATTTGGATGTTCATACAATTATTTTCACAAAAACTCCCAAAAACCAAATAGTCATTTTACAAACTGGCTCTTCTTTACACGCAAAACCAACGGTCTCCGGATATCAAGGTCCACAAACCACATAAAATCAATATTGCGATCCTATGGATCCGATTTAAAATCCAGGTGACGCAATGTTGCTACGTCGTATTCCGTTTTGATTGTTGTCGATGTTTAGGGCTTGCTCAACCTCCCTCTGATGAAGTCTTACTTCCATAGACATAGTATAAGTGACGGGGAGAAACAATAGTTGATGCATCAGCGAATGGAGGCCCATTCATTCGATCAGTGATCCGATTCAACCATGCGGTACAGATGTGTAGACTCAAGAAACTTTCCAGACCTGGCGGGGAAGTTCTCATGAAGAATAAAATATCAAATATAGTAGCACAAGAACTATCACGTACAAAAATCCAATTAACGGATATGGTTAGTATATGATTGTTTCATGCAGCCTAAAATATTACATGAATCCTTGAATATGCCATCCAAATTTGTTGTTTGTAAAACATGTACATAATTTCTCCCCTTCTCATGTAGGGAAGTTCCAAATGGAGAAAAGTGTTCGCACGCGGTTGATTCAACTTAAAAGTAACTCATGTATCAAAGAAGCTGACAGTTACAAATATTTAAAAAACCAAAAATTGATTTTGAAAAAAATAATAATAATGGTTATTCACTGACTGCCGAACTGTTATGGCATCAAGAATCCATAAAAGCAGAGCCGGTGAAAAGTAAATAGGGGCCGCAGTGTGGTCCTGTCCAACTTGAAGAGTACCGTGTCGTTGGCTAAATGGTCAACCCCAGCTGTTTTGGCGCAATAAACCCACCCCCAGGTGGCTCATTTGCATATAAATAAAAAAGCATGTGTTTGTACTCGACTCGTCAGCTCCGCTCATCACGTGTGTGCGTAAAATGGAATTGGGGATCATCATCGGCCAAAAGCAGATTTTCGGTCACCTTGACCAAGCCAAAACCACCTCTCAAAACTACGGATCAAACTTCCTGAATAACTAGACAATACACGGAAACTTGATTACAATATTAAAACAAAGTATTTATTTGAATTGGTGTGTCTAAATCAATCTCAATAAACATCAATTAGGTATCAATATCAAAGATTTATCGATAATAAAAGTGTTAATTTATGAACTACTAACCTTACACCTGGTGTGTGCCGAGAAGCGCTGCAGCGAGAGTACAATTAAGTGCCGACTTGCAAAAGCGTCCTGGCGAATATACCAGCGCAAAACTCCAATTTCAATAGTGGGAAGTGTCCACGGACGACTTGTCCTACTGAAGAAAACCAGTTCCTAATGACTCCCGAAGCTCGAGGTCGACAAATATAAAGTCCAAAAGTGCTGTAGCTTGTTTATCCTGGATAAATCAGAGGCCACGGAATACAAAACCGAACCCCGCTACACAATCGGACGAAACTGCTGGAGATGAGACTACTATGACAATGTCCACTATAGGGAGATTAGTAGATACTGTCACTGTCAAACTTGGAAACTCTGCTATAACTTGAGCAGCTGTTAGAAACTCTCTTAATAACTTGGAGAAGATGTTGTGATTACTCTGCCTCATCTTCTATCACCAGGGCTTTATATATCCTCTCAAACAAATCGAAGGATTGGGTCCTTCTATAGGCACGTGCTCATATGTCCAATTACATAATAATTATGGAGTCAGCTCCTATGTTCCCATTTAGGAATGTTCATAGCCATCACCCACACACAGCACTGTGCTGTAGTACAGTAGGGCACCATCTTTGATTCAGAAAAGTTCAGTGGAGCAATTCTAATGACATCACTAAGGTCCAGGTACATTCCAGAAAGTCTTCCCGCTTTTCTGCGCTCTTCTGAGATCTTCTGGTTCATTCTATTTGCTTTACACACACCAGTTATGCACACAAACTAGGTATATTTTTATAGTGTATTCTTAACTAATATAATATTTAGGTGCTAAATTATGACTTAATTCCTACTCAAGTGAAATAAATCATTGCAAATTATTGGGGCTGTAACAATAGTGTTTCACAGTGTGGTATTTTCTGTCGGGGCCCGAGAAATTCTGACAGTGATACAGATCGTTGTTGAGAGTCAGTCATGGATAGATTTCTAATCAAGCAAAAAGCTGAACATTGACGATGAGGATTTAATGAACATGGTAGCATTTACCATCTCAAAATAAAAACCATATACCAGTATCGCAGGAAATAAAAAAGAAAAAAACCCAACTCTATGCTCTGTGCAATTCTTCCAAAGAAAAAGAAAATGGCGACAGGCACTGTATCAAGTGGTAATTTTCACAGGTAATGATGCATGTTTAATACTGTCACTGATGAATTGGACGGTAGTTGCACTTATTATTTCGGGCATATTCGGCAAGTTAAAAGTGACCAGCTCTGCCCGATCAGCAATTAAAAAAATAAAATTTATCGGAGCCTGAGTATGTTACATCGGGACCTGTAATGAAGTTTTTTTAGCTACTTCTGTAACGACTGCGCAATTTTGTTTTCCATTTTTTTAATTTTTTTAACTTTTTCCACCCCCCCCCCCCCCCCCCCCCCCCCCCCCCCTCCCCCCCCCCCCCCCCCCCCCCCCCCACCTCCCCTCCCCCCCCCCCCTCCCCCTGAATATGGCCTATAAATAAACTTTATTTGGTTACCACAACAATGCTGGAAAATGATACAGCTGTTAGTAAGCAGTAACTAGGACACCATGGGCATGAATCTGATGTCCTACATTATATCTTGAAAAGTTGACATACATTTGATAGTGGACAGATCATTGCACTCTAATACTCAGGTAAGATGTTAACCCCTGGGCACTACCTGCCTTCTATACAGCACAATTGTTGATTGGTTTCTCGGAGGGCATTATGTTGTGTCCTATAATGAGCATCAGACAGATTGTATCATAAGTGCCCAGGAGGTTAATGTTATGCAACTTTTTCTGGAAATGGGAGTGGTAGAGCGATGAAAATGTCAAGAAGCACCAACAAAAGTACAACATTAAGCCAGAGTTAAAGGTCCAGGCCCGATCGCTAATAGCCTCTTCCCCAGAAGCCCCAGATTTTACCAGAAGTGGTCGACATTTTGGTATCAGAAGAAAGCTACTATTTTTCTCATTTACCCTGTGAAATCTTACAAAAAGTTATGAGTGAAAATGTGCCCCATTTTGGTTGACCAATATGAAATTTACAAAGTACTCTATTGGGCTTTCAAAATCACGTTTTTAGCTCTCGCATCAAAACGGAATGAAATATCGACGCGAAACTTTACAGATGGGGTTTTGGCGTGAAGACCAATCTATCAAGATGAAAACTTCATATTCTTAAATTGGGCCATCCCCTTTAATATGAATTATCCATATCCAGCTGTGATTTTCACACAGCACCTTGAGTATACAATATGACCTATATAGTTTGATTTACAGTTGCCAATCACTTTACAAATTATTCATTATTAGCTTTTCAACAACCAAAACAGCATAAATACACATCCACTTCAAACTGCCTTTCTGAAGGCTTTATTTTTCCCAGTAAACCTATGGATGCTATCACTTAGTCATAGCACTCAAAAAGCACATTAAGATTCTATTTCAAGGAGACCCATTTGTTTTACATGAAATGAAGATGTAGGCCATGCTGGTCACACAATGTAGGGCAACACATTTGCAAGTTGAAGGAGAATAACTTTGCGATCAAATGTGGTAAAGTTTCCTGATGGACTTTTTTTTGCAACAAACCTCATGCTTCCAACTATTTTTGTTACTACTATTATGAAATGTGTTAATGAATAAGTTCTTATTTCATATAGTTCTGCAGCAAAGTAGAAACTTAATGCTACTATTTTTTTTTTTTTTTTTTTTGCCTGAATATGGAGAGGACATTTTTTGACGGAATTTACCACAAAATTTCAAACTGACACCATGTGTTACCAAATGGTCACATTCCTTTCAGATTTCTGGATAATAATCACCTTGCTTCAAATGTTATTCCTGAATGTTGAATGTTGTCCCAAATGTTCTTTATGATAGTGTTGAATCTACTCAAATATTAACCTACCTCAAATGAGACAGTGATTTTAAGCAATTTCCACACAAATGTACACATTTTTGTTAGTCAATAAGAATTTCAAATGGTTTTGTTGCAGCTGTAGGTAGTGCTCTTGGTGGTCTTCAAGTTGGTATAGTACAGTCATTGTTTTTTATGGGCCACACTTTAGTGTTCAGCCAAGAGGTACCCTGATTGTAAAACAACCCTTAATATGAATTATCCATATCCAGCTGTGATTTTCACACAGCACCTTGAGTATATAATATGACCTATATAGTTTGATTTACAATTGCCAATCACTTTACAAATTATTCATTATTAGCTTTTTCAACAATCAAAACAGCATAAATACACATCCACTTCAAACTGCCTTTCTGAAGGCTTTATTTTTCCCAGTAAACCTATGGATGCTATCACTTAGTCATAGCACTCAAAAAGCACATTAAGATTCTATTTCAAGGAGACCCATTTGTTTTACATGAAATGAAGATGTAGGCCATGCTGGTCACACAATGTAGGGCAACACATTTGCAAGTTGAAGGAGAATAACTTTGCGATCAAATGTGGTAAAGTTTCATGGACTTTTTTTTGCAACAAACCTCATGCTTCCAACTATTTTTGTTACTACTATTATGAAATGTGTTAATGAATAAGTTCTTATTTCATATAGTTCTGCAGCAAAGTAGAAACTTAATGCTACTAACACAAAATACCTTGATTTTGGAAAAAAAACACTGTTTTTAATCCTATAAATGTTGAAAATAAATTTCAGATGACAATATCATCCAATCAAAAAAAGCTAAAATCATGCCAAAACAGGCTTAAAATAACCAAGCACTTGAACTGCAATAGAACTTCTTGAGTGCACGCAACTGAAGTACAGTGCTTGTTTTTCAAGTGGTTTTGCTTGTTTTGTTTTCACTCTGAGCTTCATCTGGAGTGCTCCAGCTTGGTTCTGGCTTGATTTGAGCTTGCTTTGAAGTGAGTATTATTGTCAGCTAATGCTAATTCCTCTTTGAACCAGAAAATTAGAAAACAAGGCAGTGTCAATCACAGAGAGCATGAGATGTAGTGCCCTTAAATACAGAAGTACATGAATTAAATAGTATTAAAGAAGTTATCACACAAGGTATCTGTGCTGGGCATCTCCAGGGAAGGAATAATAAATATACACCCTTGTCTACCTGGAGAACTAAGTAGTTAAAATTTCAAAACAAACATAAATCGTATCTGTAAATATACCGTTCTGATGCTATCCCCTAGGAAAGCGAAGGACACCTTTCGGACTTAACACCTATAGATGAAATCTATCGCTCCTCTACCAACCCTGACTTGTTAGCTCAGTTAGCAAGAGCATCGTGCTTGTAATACGAAAGTCACCGGTTCGAATTCGGCCAAGCGCACATGGTTTTTTTTTTTCAACACTAACATGCACTGGCCATCTCCAGAGAAAGATTAATATAATACTGTAAAAGTGGAAATTTTCGCGCTACATTAATTTTAGCGCTTTTTGCGCACTTCTGAGCTACCGCGAAAATAAAAACTCGCGAAAATGTTTATTTTATGTGTAGGTCTATGTAGGATAGCTGAAAAGAGCGAATTTAAAAACAAACAAAAATTTTAAAAATTACAGAAACGCGAAAAATTACATGCGCGAAAATTATCACTTTTACAGTATACATCCTTGTCTACCTGGTGAACTAAGTAATGTAATACAATTCATTTATATGGCACTCTACAGAGAACACAGCGCTCATAAATTTACATGCTCAGTGAACATGGACAAAACAGTGATTACATTAAATTGACTTGCGAATAATAAGGACTTTTCTTAAAGGTATGGCAAAGGTATTGAATCTGATGACCGTGAATTGGTAAAAATTTACACTGATCATGTAGTAAGACAAAAGATATACAATTCAGGGATGTAAATGAGTGCAACTAACAAATCCTGAAAGTAGTAATGGAATCCTGAAAAAAACCCATAAATTCGGGCAAAAAGGGTGCAAAAAGGGATGAAAATAAGTTTTGAGTAATCCATATTCTGAAATTCAGGATATTTTCTGAAAATTACATCCCTGGCAATTATTGACATTGTTCAATAGTTTTTTTTTATGTAAAACACACATCCTGATTTAAAGTTAAAACTTGTCACTTGCACAAATTGTCCTAACATGCCACTCCCACTTCCAAAATAAAACAGCACTAAATTTCTTTAATAAAACAATGTATTGCAAATCACATAGAAATGAACTGATGAAATAATACAAATTCCAGCAACCATTGCAATTTCCATTCCTTATCCTGAATGTATGATTGTAGGTATAATAGTAATGAGACGCAAAGGTGTTTTTGGTCCTGTGTTAGAGTTCCTCAGGATCCCAATGCAAGCTTCAGAAACAGATATGCATCATGCAGAAAAGTATTAAATGGTTACACGGGAAAGGCAAGGGTGTTTAAGAATGTTTGCATTAATAGAATTATACCTTCACCCCACTCCCATATTATGTGCTTTTTATGTATAACAGAATAAAAGCATGTACAGGGGGCCAAAAAGGGAGAAGGTGGCGCAGCGTATCTTCCCTCGCATCTCACCAATGAGGTCTCGGGTCTGGCGGCTTTATGCGAATTAGGTGTCTTGATTCCCTCAAATTCCCACAGGTTTTCTCCGGTTCACCTGTTTCTTCAGCTTTTCAAATTCTACTTTGTATAAATCTGTTCTGGTATAATGGTCTCCGATGGTAGAGCGCTATTATGGCTACCGCATGGAACAACCTAAGCCTTAGTTATATGACCCACTACCACAGGAAGGGATTGGGGATTTTGTTATAAGGGACCTTTAGTTTCAATAAAATTTACAACAATCATTCTGCAGGCTCCGGGGTTGCCTCAGGACACAAAAAAAAATTATGCTATTCCGAAATAGGTGGAATGTGTTCTGTTTTCCAACTTACTCTGTTGATCTCAAGTTTGGGGTGGACGTCACTGCGCATGTTGGTTTTGCACCCGAGAAACGCACACTCTAGCGTGGGATTGTCACCTTTGTTCGCGTGCGTAAATGCGCAACCCAAGGTCGAAAAAAAAATGAGCGAAGCAAAGTCGCGTCATGAAGTCACCCCCAAACTCGGAGACTACGCAACAAAGTTTATGAGAATGATATTAATCAATGGAAGCAATCTCTATTTAAAGAGCAGTGAGTGTAATGGGTTGGACTGGGGCTCTGGACAAATGTGTAAGCGTCAGTCTGGTGTTGTTTATCAGAAACACTTCAAGTGGAGCGGGGCACAATGATAAAGTCCAAATTAGTAGGGGTTTACTGTCTTTGGGCCTACGAAGTTCTATCTCACAAGGCTCTAGGTCCATAAATAAGGCTTCATCACTCTTTGGTTATTTATTAAAACTCACCTGAACAGGATAACATCTGACAACTACCACATCCAGACAACCAATCATACCACCCTCACCATACAGTGATGGCATGGAGACAGGGAATGGCTGGGGGTTGGCCTGTAGGCCTAGCCTGGCATCGTAGCGAGCAGGACGGGTCGAGTTAGCAGAGATACGAAGCATCAGATTAGTGGGAACCTGCGACAAATGCAATGGTACAAAGATTCGGTATTGTAGCCTGTTTTAGTTTTTACAAAACATCGCTTTCATAGCACGCTAGATCTAGGTATGCTTAATATCGGTGCTAAATTTCATGTTCATTCTTACATTTTTGAGTTACCATTGTGTAAAATTTTAGCCAATCAGAGGCCCTATGTGGTTACCAAGGCAACCAGAACAATATTTTGCACATTTTCGAAACTTCTCAATACAGGCTTTAATACGGTATATGACACAAACATGTCATCCTTCGGGAGCATTGACTAAATTAATCTAAAAGTTCAGATCTGAAGACCCCCAAACCTCCCTCAAAGAACATTTTGTTGTCATATGAATATTAGTGCAAGCTAAACTGTACATGCTAATCAGTACATGCCACACTGTACATGCTAATCTATAAACCCTAAGAAAGCAAGTACTGTAAAAATTTAAATATTTGTGCTACATTAATTTTCGCGCTTTTCGCAAACTTCTGAGCAAGCACAAAATCAAAAATGCATGAAAATGTTTATTCTGTATCTAAGTCTACGTAGGATAGCTGAAAAAGCAAATTTAAAAACAAGTGAAAATGCTAAAAATTGCAGAAGCGCCAAAAAATTGCATGTGCGAAAATTACCCCTTTTACAGTACCCTACCTCAAGAGGACTGCAGGCATCATCAGAGCCTACAAGATCAGCTCCATATATGCAGAGTTTCTGTCCCACAAATATCTTCCTGGTTTGTACCATTGCTGACAGTGGTTTGTCAATGATTGTCCTTATACAATACCAGCCATCTGTAAGCTCTATGGTCGGCAATGAAGATTTCTGGAATAGAGAGTAAAACAACAAAATACAGTGTGAGTAAAAAAAAACCTACATTCAGAATAAAAAATAATTAAAATAATTAAGAATTATTTTGTTCCAATGTTTGTTTTGGTTATAAGGAGGGATAAACAGGCTTTCAAAAACATTTATTTGGTGTCATTTGGACTTTGGAGGAAGAAGTTATGCCTATTTTGCTGAGAGACTTAAAAATCCTGTTTGGCCGATTTTGAGCCAAACAAAGATGCATCGTTTACATAGAGTAACATGGTCTTCAGCAGTGATTTGAGTAAAAACATTTAACACCAAACTATTGTTAAACAATAGAAGGTGGGAGAATAATTGAAGGATTATAAAAATAATATCACAGAGATTACAAAAGAAAATGCTGAGTGAAAAAATGTTCAATTTCCCAAATAAGAAAGTCAAGATAGCTGGTGTAAGACCACAGTTTACTTCGGTTCAGCAAGATTTCATGGTTTTAACCTACAACGAAACTTGGGAGCCAAAGTGAAACCATATAAGGTTTTGAACAATGGTAATTTAATTTGTTGAATATATTTTACTTATAATTATGTTACACAATAGATGGTTTTATAAAAATTCAAACTGATGTTTTGTCAAGAAGAAATCGATACCATCTGAAATTGCATGTGTGAATTGTCTTTGCTATAATGTGTTATGGTATACATCGGTGTCAGTCTCTCTGCATTGAATGGCTAAAATCGGCCAAACAGATTTTTTAGGTCTCTCCACAAAATTGACATAATTTCTGAACCAAAAGTCCAAAAGACACCAAATAAAGATCTTCTGATAGCCTATTTATCCCTCTAAACAACCAAAGCAAACATTTAAGCAAAAATAACGTTTAACCTTTGAAGAAAAAAATCTTTCCTGAATGTAGGGTTATTATTGACTCACACTGTAATGTTAACAAATTGTCATTCACATATTCATCCTGTCTCACTCACTCCCCCACACTTTCACATATTTAAGTATGCTTCTTTTGCATATCTATTATTTAATTTATATTAATTTATTTATTATTTATTCTTTATCCAGAGTAGCCTCACCAGTATGATCAGCAAGAGGGCCCTGTTTACAAATAGTTTATGAACAAAGTAATATTTAAATAAATTTATATCAAATAACTTCATATTAAACGAATATGTACAAAGTTGTAAGAACATCAAGAATTAGAATACAAAGAATTGGAACAATTATGCACAAAATGAATAATCATGCAAGAAAAGAATAATTTTGCAAGAAAAGAGGAGTTTTTCGAAATCGCATTCCGGGGAAATTTTGACATTTGGAGGTCCATTTTTATCTTCTAAATAAAGAAATACAAAGGAATTAAAGTGAAATTTTGCAATCTTGGAGGGAAATTTGGATTGTATTCCCAGGAAATTAGTCATTTTTTTAAGCCCTGACCATACCCATTCCACAGTAGTGCGAGAGAAACCTACTTTCAAACCAATTCACTGAAGAAGGTAAAGTAGGACTGTATGTGCACATATGGAAGTAGGCCGACCATGCAGTGTATTGATCAAATGGATTACCTTAACATGCTCACATAACATTGTGATATTATCCACTGCATTTCTGCTATACAAGGTATACATTACTGCATGACTCAGTTGCCAATCTCCCCACTCACCTGTTTGTCATTCTTGTACTTATTACTCCCCTTTTCACTACTTCCCATCTCAGAGACTGCAGATTCAGAACTAGCCAAGTGGATGGCACTGACACAGAGCACAAGACGTCTAGAGGGCGTATCGTCTCGTTCCAGGATTTTCTTCAAGGCGGATCGTTGACTGTGGTCAATTCCACGGTCATATCTGTACTGAGCGGACAGCAGCACCCAGTGAGGTGTCAAAAAACCCCCAACCTGGAAACAGTATTAAGATAGTTTTAACTAAACCAAGAATACACAGGCCAAACACCACACACATATGTAATTGCCACCTTTGTGGGTGCGTTGAGAGGGATCTGTATAGTTTTATAGATGTGTGCACTGTATTCATGTCATGCAGCCAAACCAAAATGTTTGTTCACCATTTTTGGTGTATTTTTCTTTCTCACTTACTGTCAACGAACCTGTTGCAAACTGCTGTGGATAAGCAACTTCCATAGCTGCTAGCTTCCACCAATCATCTGTAGTGGTTAGACACCATTCACAGCCTCACAAGCTTAGGGTCTAACAGCTGTGTCTAGAAAGCATGACAGATACAAAATAATGTTTGGAGGAAACATAACAACTTATCAGTGAAAGGTGTAATGTAAAGGGAGGGGCGGGGGAAGTGTAGGCCATAACCCACAAACCGACCATACCTGCCGACTCAAAACCGTTTATGCTAATTAGCACAAAATAAAATATCGCCACCGACCATGATTTGCCTTTACCCAATCATTTTTTTCGCCAACTCAAAAACCAAAAAACATCAAAATCAAGACACAAACAAATAAAACAGGTTTAAAATCAAAGATTGGTGTCATTTCATTGAAAAAAGCTTTTGCCACTTACAAATACCAACCTAATTTGAAACTCTTACTCTAACCTGATTCTCTATCCCTAATAATAACTCTAAACCCTAACCCATAACTTTAAAGGTCCATGACCGATCGCTAATAGCATGGCCCCAGAAGTTTCAGATTTCACCGGAACAGTGGCCAAAATTTTGGTATCAAAAGAAAGCTACTATTTTTCTATTCACCCTGTGAAATCTTAGGGATAAAGGATGCTTGGTTTGGAAGTTATGAGTGAAAATGTGCCCCTTTTTGGTCGACCAATATTATTTTACAACAGTTACTCTATGGTGTTTACAAAATCAGGTTTTTAGTCTTACATCAAACGGCTGAAATATCGGTGCGAAACTTTGTAGTTGGAGTTTCGGGGGGTTGAAGGCCAATCATATCAAGATGAAAATTTCAATACTTAATTCGGGCCATCCTCCTTTAAAGGTGTTTGTTCCCCGATGTTATGTCTATGGGTGTTCTTCTTCTTGATTAGACAGCTTGGCACTGCAACACTACTCCAAATCAAGTACCGTGGGAAAAAAACTTGTGGTTTTGATGGTAGAAACAAAAATGCATATTGCAAAAGCCCCTTCAATATGTGGATAATAACATAACATAAACATTTATTCTATCCACAATCATTACATCGCGTATAAACAGATTACAACCATATAAATTATGTAATTGAATACATGAAATATAATGTGGAAGAATACTGGAAAGTAAGCCGAAAGCCTGTCAAGTCCCAGACTCAATTTCCATTTGTTTATAATTTGAAAATGATGTAATTTGATAATTAAAGGTCCATGGCCCGATCGCATTTAATAACCTCGTCCCCAGAAGCCCCAAAATTTTACCGGAAGTGGGTCAATATTTGGTATCAGAAGGAAAGGTACTATTTTTCTCATTACCTGTGAAATCTTGAGCCAAAGAGGGTTTGGTTTGGAAGTTATGAGGGAAATTTGGATTGTATTCCCAGGAATTAGTCATTTTTTTAAGCCCTGCCATACCCACCACAGTAGGCGAGAGAAACCTACTTTCAAACCAATCACTGAAGAAGGTAAAGTAGGACTGTATGTGCACATATGGAAGTAGGGCCGACCTGCAGTGTGAGGATTCAAATGGAGTACCTTAAATGCTCATAACATTGCTGATATTCTCCACGGCATTCTGCTTTACAAGATTGTAAATACACAAGGTATAATTCTGCATGAATCAGTTGGCCAATCTCCCACTAACCTGTTTCATCTTTACTTATTACTCCCGTTTTTTCACTACTTCCCATTTCGGAGACTGCGATTCAGAACTAGCCCTGTGGATGGCCCTGGACACAGAGCAACAGACGTTTAGAGGGCGTATCGTCTCGTTCCAGGATTTGCTTTCAAGGCGGATCGTTGACTGTGGTCAATTTCACAGTAATATCGTACTTGAGCTGCAGCAGCACCAAGTAGGTGTCAACACCTGGAAAAACAGTATTAAGATAGGTTTTAACTAAAACAAAGACTACAACAGGCCAAAACACCCACACAATATGGTAATTGACACCTTTGTGGGTGGTGAGGGGATCTGTATAGTTTTAGAGAGTGTGCACTGTCTCCATTTCATGCAGCCAAACCAAAAGGTTTGTTCACCATTTTGGTGTTTGTTGTATTTTTTGCTTTTTCACTTTACTGTCAACTAACCTTGTTGCAAACTGCCTGTGGATAAGCAACTTCCATAGCTGCTAGCTTCCACCACCAATCCATCTGTAGTGGTTATACACCCATTCACAGCTCACACGCTTAGGGTCTACACCGCTGTGTCTAGAATGTAAGGCACTGAAGATACAAAATAATGTTTGGAGGAAACAATAACAAATTATCAGTGAAAGGTGTTTGTATATGAGGGGCGGGGGAAGTGTAGGCCATAACCAAACCGACCATACCTGCCGACTCAAAAAAATTTATGCTAATTTAGCAACAAAATAAATCTCGGCAGACCGACCATGATTTCGTTACCAATTCATTTTTTTCGCCACTCAAAAACAAAACAAAATCAAATACAGACAACAAATTCAACTAACAACAGGTAAAATCAAAGATTTTTGCATGTCATGAAAAAAAGCTTTTGCCACTTCAAACACCAAACCTAATTGAAACTCTTACTCCTAACCTGATTTCTTAGCCCTAATAATAACACTAAAAACCCTAACCATAACTAAAGGTGTTGTCAGTTAGGGTCTATTGTTGTTTTCTTCTTGATATGAGAGCCGGCAGGACTTGCACAATACTCCACATCAAGTACCGGGGGAAACAAATGTGGTTTTTTTGATTGGTAGAAACAACAATGCATATTGCAAAAGCCCTATTCAAACTGTGATAATAACTAACATAACATTTTTTCTATTCACAATATACCTCGGTTATAAAAACATATTACACACATCCTTGATAAATAATGTAATGCCTACATGAAGATAATGTGGAAGAGTATGAAAGAAGCCAAATAATGGCCTGTCAAGTCCCAGGATCTCAATTGCATGTTTATAATTGAAGGAGTGAATTTTTAAATTTTAAAGGTCCATGGCCACGACGCTAATGGGTGATTCATGTTTTCAGGGGGTCCAAAACCACAGGTTTGTGACATCAGTCATGCTTCATTTTTCTGAGTGTGTAACATTGCCTAATATTTGGTTATTAGTTCACACCATGATCAAAAGATTGTTAAGTTGTAATACTTTTTACTACAAAAAACAAATAAGAAATTAATTCAAAAGTCACAGGACTCTCTTTTTGTTAATAAACCGCCGGTTTCGTTTGTCCCCATTAGTTATGTACGACACAAAAAGAGTAAATTCAGTGTATTCTAACAAACATTAACTTACCTATTCAATGAATGCTTGCAATAATGTTTACATGTGTTTGTACATTTCTATGTAAAACAAACCATCTAAAACGGTCTGACTTGAAAAGTCCGACATAACTGGGACACCAAACCCTTCATGTCCAAGTTATGTCCGACACCCACTTTTAGGAAATACCCCTCAAAACATATGAAAATCAGGAGAAATAACAAGCAAATGAACACATTAGTTTCCTGGCTTTTTTCACTTGAAAAAATGATAGAATTCTTATTCTCAAGTATGGATTAGACAGATTTTGAGTGATAAATGCGTGTGTAAAATTAACTTGGAGCCTTTTTTACAAGGTTTGGTGTCCCAGTTATGTACGACAAGTTTTAAATTTCAGTTTTTTCAGTAATCACGATGGTTTTCCCTTTTGGATTATAAAGGGGTCCCTAAGCAATTCAAATATACACATTAAACTATTTAAAGATTTTATTTACTTCTTTAGGGGGTGATTATTGTTCAAGTCATTGCCCAGTTATGACCCAATACAAAGTGCAGACCAATTTCAGTAGGTTAGAAAAAAGGTGGCATCATCGACTTTTTTGGGTAATTAGTCTAAAAATTCCTTCGATTCCAAAATATAAAGTGTGTTTCCTCTACATTTAGAAGCACATTTCAAGATTCATAATGAATGTTGAATTTGGCTAAAGTGTCACACAATTGAGACCCCTGGAAAACAGGAAACACCCTAATAAGCCTCGTCACAAGCCCCAAATTTTAACGGAATGTCAATATTTTGAGTATCAGAAGAAAGCTACTATTTTTCTCATTTACCTGTGAATCTTAGAGCCAAATGACGTTTGGTTTGGGAGTTATGTTGCTGAAAACGTGCCATTTTTTGGTCGACCAATATTAATTTTACACGTTACTCTATGGGGCTTACAAACACAGTTGAGCTCTCGCATAAAAAAACAGATTGAACATATCGGCACGAAACTTACAGATGGGTTTTGGGTTAAAGGCCAACTCTCAAGATAAACACTTCTATCCTTTAAATCGGGCCTCCTCTTTAAGCTTAAAAGAATGAAGATTTTTTGAGTGTTGACATGGGGTGGAAAAATGTTGTTCCAGTTTAACCCCCTAGGTAAGAATATAGATTTACCAATAAATTCAAGTTAATATTATTCAAAAACACATTATGTTTTTTCTAAATCATCTAACGAAAGCCTGATTTCCTTTCAATGTTGACTGAAACATATGGGGGGGCATTTCCTTTGAGAAAGTGGAATGCCCACCAAAATACCTATTTTATGCACCCCTAAAAGATGGAAGAAAATGTTCAACAGTGACCCAGGTCACACCCTGTTAGCCATTACTCTTCCCAATTCCGTTTTGGCTCAAAGCCCACACGACGCATGAACATATCATGTTGTGGGCGGGCCTGGAAGTGGGAAGTCAAAACATTGGAAAGGAAATCAGGGCTTCAGTTTAGATGATTTATAAAACATAATGTGTTTTTGAATAAATCATACACTGAACTGATTTCTTTACAACCAAGTGATGAAACATATGCATTAACCCCAGTTGAAGAATATTTTCAATTCAACACCAGACTAGCACACCTAGTCGGAGGTGGTTTGGAACATGAATTCAGATGAGCAGCCATAGGATGCAGTCAAAGGTAGACCAAAACCGCCAGAGCTCAAAAAACAAATGGAATTAGATTCTACTAAAAGTCAAAGCAATAAACTAACTAAGATAGTGGAGTTACACCAGGGGTGAGGTAAACGACCTCAGACTTTATAATGTGATTTAAAAGACCTGGCCAAAAGTTGTTTGGAGGCGAGCCAGAGCAGCGAATCCCGCCGAGAGAAAACCCCAAGCCTAAGGGATAGGGGCAAGAGGAAGAGCTCTGACAGAGGCTGGAGTGGACGTAGGCCATGGAAAAAGGGGGGGGGGCGGGGGGGGACCGAAAGACACCCCGCCGGCAAAGGCAGAGAATAAGGCCTCACAGCCTTGCGAAAAACTGAGGATCCGGGAGGGAACCAGAGAAGCGCAAGTCGGACCCGCGTAAAGACGCGGAGCAAAGAAGCAGACCCAAAAAAAAACGGAGGAGGAAGGAGCGGGCCCCTAAAGCGGTGGGCCGATCAGAACACCAAAGAAGAACCCCACGGGGAGAGGCGCCGGGGGGAGGGAGGCCCGGGGGAGATAAGGTAGATAAAGGTTGAGAAGACTGAATGAAGGCTTTAACGGCCAGGCCCGTGGAGGGCTGAGAGATAAGCCCGACCCTGACCCGGAGGAAGCAGCCACAAGGAGAAGGAAATCTCCGAGCTAATCCAGTCGGGAAAGGGACCCGAAAGAGTAAAAAGGCGAGGGCTAGAGCGACGCCGCACCCAACGATTGGGGCTTCGCCAAGAAGAAGAAACTCGCCGATAGAACTCAGACCCCAAGAGGGCACTAGCTTTCGGGGTCAAAAACGGACGCCTTGCAGGAGTCAATGGAACGAACAACGTCACCGAAGGACGAACCGAACAACCTGAATGTGGTAGGTGAGCTGTCGAAACGAAAAATCCAGACAATGGATGATCGGAGACGGCCAAACAAAGTAGCCTCAAAAAGCGAAAAAAGTCCCACCTCAGCCCATCACAGCCAGGAGAAAAAACTGAGGGACGATTCCAGGCCTCGACTCGGAGCGGAGACAGAAACACGAGGAAAAGGGAAAGACCGAGGCCGATCTCCGCATACGGGGAGCCGGACAAAAAAGAGAACCGGGCAACCCGAAGAGCAGGCAAAGGCCAGATTAATGATCAACTAGCACTTCCCCAGATCGGGCCAGGACAAACCTGGCCCGAAAGGTAGAACAAATTGGGTGACTACCGCGAAGTTCTACAGCTGGGAGAACCCAGAGGTTGTCTGCAGGAGGAAGGAACACGAGGTCAAGCCCCGGAGAGAGGGACGACCCCGAGCGAGCGCTCATAAGCTCGGGGAGGAAGCTCCGAGCAGAAGGGCCTAACCACTGGAGAGCAAGCGGGAGAGCAGGTGCAAAGTCGTAGACGGACACAGAATGATCCTAACAAGGAACTTCGGGTTCCCGAACGACAAAATCGGTATCGAGGAGGCAAAAAAGTAGCCGCGTAGCCGAACTCCGGGCTACGGGCATAAGGCGATGCCACCGAGAAGAGAGAAGAAGAAGAGGGTCCGCGGACAGAATAGCGGCTTCGAACATATATCTCCCTGAGGAGAAGAAAGGGAAGAGAGACACCGGAGAGGTGCTACCGACAAGGGCCGAGAGATTACCGATTTTAAAGATGCACCAAGCCTCGAGAAAAGGGAGCAACCAACTCGTCAAACCCCAAACTCGAGACGTCAGACATAAAAGATGAATCACGCGGAGGTTTACGCCCAAAAGAGGACATTCCACCCGGGGAGAGAAAGCTCCCAACCGACTTTAAGGTTCACCGACTTTGACCGACTAGGATAGGGGGGATAAAAAATCCCCAGTGGAAGTGGGCAGACCACCATGTCAAGGGATCCTAGGTCCGTAAAGACAGAGCCAGAGCAAACCGAAGTGTCCCTCAGGCCCGAGGGTACTAAGGGAAAAGCACAAGATCCAGTCGCCAGAGCCAGAGAAACCGAACGTGTCCAGGGCCCCGAGGGTACTAAGGGGTAAAGCACAAAAAGCGCCAATCGCAAGGACGGCGGGAAGACAAGGACCAGGTTCAACTGCCAAGAAACCACTGAGAAAGCCACTGGAAGGCGGTTCTCGAGAACCCATCAAAATAGGGAATACCCCGTCGCGGGGCTTCCCACTAGGCGAAACAGTTGAGGCAAAGGCGTGGCAAAGAAAAAACCCGACAAGTGGAGAGATAGAAACACGGGAGACTGGAAAACAGCTGGAGGGAGTGGGAACCCCCTAGACAGAAGACCCCGACGGATCGGGAGCACACCCAGGTCTGAAGCCCAGGAACCGCCCTAGGCCCGGACGAGCCCATCGTAGGCCGCGGAAGCCCCAACGCTAGGCCCAGACGAGCTCCAACGCTAAGCCCGTACAACCAGCCCCAAAGAGGGGCACAGTCGAGCCCGAGTCCAAAACCCGTGTCATGTCCCCGAGGGAAGGACAGCGGACCAGGGCAGTCAAGCCGAGAGCCAACGGAAAGTGTGAGAACGGTCAAAGCGCCCCTAACTCACAAACAACCGGGAGACGGGACCACGGTCAAGAAGACACCGAACCAACAGGGGGCAGGTCCAGGCAAAAGTCGAAAGACCTCAAGGGATAAGCCCAAGGGGCGCGGAGCGTAAGGCCTGGGAGCACAGGTGGAAGGTTAGAAACAGAGCCAAACCACCAGCGCCCCGGAGAAACATGAGCCCAGAGGGGCGAGGGGGCATCCACTGGGTGGGAGCCAAGCCCCCAAACCCCCCGACCCCTTCCTCCGGGAAACCGACCGCATCTAGCATCAAGAACCTGATCTTTTTCTTTTCCATGATCTGTCCCCACCCCAAGCCCCCCCCCCCCCCCGATGGTAACCGGCAAGAGCCACCGCTTTAGGCCCGACCCCCCGGGGCACCACAAGCCCGGCATTAGGCCGAGGACTCGTTTGCCCGCACAAGAGTGAGGAAGGAGGGGCAAGGGAGGAGAACAGCCAAGACGCGCATGATTCAGTGTCACGTAGGGGTTAAGGCCAGGGGGGTCTGGATGAGAAGGAGATAAAGCCCCTACCCCAGGCTTAGGCCGGCCCAGTGAAGCCCTGGACAGGGGCCACGCCAGACCGGAATAGGCACAGGCCTCAATAAACCTCGAAGGGGGCCCAGGTAGGTACGGGGGTTCATACACCAAGCAGCAGGGCATCAGCCCTAAGCCAGGCTAGGCCTGACAAGGGTCCAGCCAAGCTGCGAGGAAAGAATCCGGGCCAGCTACCGAAGGGATATGAAGGGTCAAAGTCGAAGAGTAGCAAGGGCTAGGCGATGAAAGCCCCTAGGCCAAGCGGAAAGTCCAAGGACCGCCAAGGCTAAAGGACACGACCTCCAAGAAGTCGGGGGCTAAAGACCCAAAGACCAGTATCACACTCAAGCTGGATACATGGTATAGACCCCAAGGGGGAACAGAGACTTACGCCAGACGGCAAACTGTCACTAGCCCGACTCGGAAGAAGCGACGCTAGGCCAGCTGATCCAGGAGGGGAGCAGCGAAGTTGCATCATAGCCTGAGTCCAAGTTCCCCAAGGGAGACAAGCGGACAGTAGTGGCAGCAGTAGTAAGCCTAACAGCCAGAGCCTAAGGGCCAGGCAGCCAAGGCCTAAAGCCCAGCGCTAAACTGGCAGAAGAGACCAGGGCCTCAAGGTCCGAGGTGCACACAAAACGGGCCCGGACTAGCAACATGAAGGAAATAGGCTACCGACGTCAGCAATAGTCAGACCGCAAACAGAAAGAGAGCACAGAGGTACGGAAGCGCCGGCCCGACGAACAGCTTGAAAAGCCCATGGGAGGTAGCAGACAGGCCCGAGGCTACCAAACACGACTCACTACAACCAGAGCCCGAACAGCACAAGACCCCCGCGAAGCCGGGAGGCAGAGTGCAACAAAGGCCAAGGTCTGGACCCCGACGGAGCTGCAGGGCTTATAGCAAGGCAGATGCGCCCCAAGCCAGGCCGGTGGCGGGCCAGGCCGCAACCGGCAGGCAGGGAGCACCCAAAGGTCGGGGGACCCGATTCAGAAGGAAGCTAGAACAAGCAACGGCGGAGAATAGACGCGGTACCCCGGGACTCACAAGGCTGAGAGGACTCCCACCCCAAGGCAAGGCAACATGCAAAATTCAGGGTGATTGAAAGCCCACTCAGGCTAGGCCGCTCCGAAGGGGGAGCCCTGCCAAAGAACAGGCTTGGGTAGGACCCGAGAGGAGAGAGAGAGAACCGCCGAGACCTTCAGCTCCCGAGGGGAGGCACGAGAGAGCCCAAGGCGGCGCGACATCCACGAGGAGACGGTCGCGGCGCCGGGAGTTGGAAAGTCAACACCAGGGAAGGCGGGACAAACAACACCTGAGCAACGGCCCCCGTGAGATGGGACAGTCGCTGTGCAGTGGTTGGTTAAGCCCGTAATGAACGAACGGAAAAGGAGGTTGCGGGGCGGCAACGCCAAAGACGCTGAAAGTGGTGAAGCGAAGCGAGCCAAGAGGGGCGCACGTTGACGGAACGAAAACGAGCGACGAAAAACAAAGGCGTGCGCTTGGTTAAGGTAAGACCCGGCCCCGCCAAACGCGGAGACAACGATACCGTTCGCGTGGGGGTAAACAAGTCACACACGGCTTGTAAAGAATTTTTCCAAGTCCGTTTTTCACATATTTTATAAATACAACAGCCATAAGACTAAAATAAAGACCACAACCCAAATAACTGTTTCTATTGATCGCATGCAATAGCAAGAAACATAAACAGGCTCACAAAAAGCAAGGCATCCAAAGACGCAACACGTGCGGCAATGGCTGCCTTTGTTCCTTTTTTACCCGCTACTCAGACCACAAGACCGCATCGGCGGCAAAAAAGGATACACCATAAAAGCTCCCGACGGCGTCAAAGTCGCCGTTCTATCCCGTCCAAATAAGAGCGTTATAAATCCAGTATATAATCCACTATATATTCCAGATAGTAGTGGTATAGTAGTAAGGGTATTCCGTACGAGACGACAACTAGTCCAAGTATCAAAAATCTCAGTAATTTTGGCTTCTACCATTTTGGCTGCGGTAACACGCGTCGGTTTGGTAAGGCTGGCAAAACGGAATTGATGAATGAGTTGGCTAACCGGTGGTGACCTGGGTCACTGGTTTGAACGCCTTTTCTCTTTTTAGGTGCTAAAATAGGTATTTTGGGGCATTCCCTTCTCAGAAGGGAAATGCATATGTTCATGTCAACATTGGTGTAAGGAAATCAGTTCAGTGTAATGTTAGGGTATTGCCAAGTCTGAGCATGTCTTTGTAGAATAAGTGTGGTTTTTTGGAATTTTTTACAAACACTGTGTATCAATGTGGAGGGCAATAAGTTGTTGCTGAATTTGTACATGAATTTTCCAATATTAATTTTACACAATCATTATTTTTAGTTGATTGTATTTAACGAATAAAGGAATAGATGCACTTCTTTAATCACTGTTGCTCACTACTCTCAGTGCACGCTTTTGTAGAATGTGTCAGTTTCTCCATTTCAGCATTGGCTGCACTTGCCCATGCATTGATATTGATGTTCACATTAAAACAGCGTTGTTTTTTTTTTGTTATATCTGGAATGAAATGGATTTGAGGGCAAAATGGAAGTAACAAAGTAGCAATTTGTGTCACTATGCTTAAAAAGATGTCTCGATGTTTTATAACATGTTCTTCAAAGTAAATTTAATCCTAACATGAGCTAGTATACTTACTGATAATCCGCTTTCCCAGTTTCACCTGTATCATCAAGATACGAGTCTCACCCTCCATCACCCAGTAGATAATGCCAAATCTGAGTGGTCCATAGCCACCTTGCCAAATATTCATGGGCCTTGAACCTAGGTTCCGCCATTGGCAGACATTGACCTGTGAGTATCTGTGGCAGCAAGGCCGTAAGTAAACACTACAAATACATACCGTTTTTTAGTAATTAGATAACTCTCAGAAATGTATTACAACAATCTGAGCAACATTAGGAGTGTCAGGTGTCTTTTGCAAAGAAGCTCATTGACAGGGGAACTGGTTTCACTTCCTACACTTACTATTCCCCTGCTGTTCTATTAAAGAATCATCATTGCTCTTAAATTTCACTATTAAAATTGGTTTTTAATTTAACTCATTTGGTTTTCACATCTACAAGTTATATGGCCTTTGCAACATAATTATTTGTACACTTGTGAGGTTCACATAG
>JAMKCH010031995.1:0-16111 GCA_023653785.1 Ophioderma brevispina | reverse complement strand
TGCACGTGTTTCGGTTTAGAAGCCATCTTTGATATGCAAAGTTATCTATGATCTATGCATCCACCTGCTTTGCACCTGGACCCTATTCAGGGATGAATTCAGTATTCTGCCACCATATTCTTCAAACATGTAGTTTATTCAGTTGAGGCTGCCAAATTCATAGGGTGGTGGCACAATACTAAGGAGAGGACTTCTAAACTCACCCGCCGGCTGACTTGCGGTTCATGGCGATGTAATCATGTTCAATTGTTTGGAACAATGGAAACCTGTTCAAACCTGAAATAACCAGGTGAGTTATGAAGCCATCCCTAAATTCTTTCCCACATTCATGATCAGGTGAATGTATTGCTTTTGACCCACATAGATCCAAAACACCGGTGCTCTCTATTTTGGATAGCTTACCTTATATGAGAAGAAAGCAGTTGTACACATAGCACCGACTGACATGAAAATAAATATATAAAACATCGGCTCATAGTCGACTTTTGACAGGGTTACACCGCATTTGGTCACGCGTTGGCGAGTAAAAGCGATCCAAGGTCCAAATATCATCGGTCTGTAAAAGGAAAAACAATGTGTAATTAACCTAAATAACCGATCAAATGCTATTAACGCGTGAGCCGTAAATTATCACGAACAAGAGAGCCTTAACCCTCGTCTACCGAAGGGGGGGTGGTGGTTACCACCCCCTCCCCTTCAGGTTTTTTCCCCGGCTTGCAAAAAAACCCTTTTTGGTGCCAAATTATTTAATGTAATTGTCAATTGACATTTTCCGTTCCTTTTCATCCAAAAACAAACATCCACCGGAGGGTGATCCAAAGTGATGGATGGGGGGGGGGGGGGACCACCACCCCTTCGGTAGACGAAGTACCAACATGCCTAACACAACACAGGAACATCACAGACTCTTGATTTTGGTACCAATTGATAGCTATGGTCCTCTTCTTTCCATTGATATCACAATGTGTACCAACATGCCTAGCATTACGTCACAATGACGTCATAAAGTTCTCATGTCAGCAAAACTGCCAATTTCCATAGACACACACAGTGAAAAATTCAATTTTTCGCCAAAAAGGTTAGGAAAATCAGATTTTCATGCGGTTTTTGACTCTACTTGATGGGAAATGACTTGTTTTATCTAATGATAGCATTTTAGAGCTATGAGTCGCAAAAATTGCGAAATATCAATTTTCCACCCTATATTCAGTATTTTCGTATTTCCTCAACATATGACGTCATGGTGACGTCATAATGGGGATGTTGGTGCTTATTTTGGTACCAATGGAAAGAAGAAACTCTAAGGTATCCTTTGGTACCAAATTACAGGAATCGGGTGTTCAGTAACGAAAATCACGGGGGTGGGGTGGTAACCACCCCCCCCCCCCTTTCGGGAGTTTTGTTACAAAAAAAATGGCTCAGGTAGACGAGGGTTAAATGAGTGAGCGTCTTAGGTCCATAGAACTTTTTAAATGTTACGCTCGATTGTTTCATCAATGTCACACTTTATTCAATACAGTTTATGGTAACTACACGCTGTTTCCGTAACCTGACCAGGTTTACCTGACCACCTTCCCCAGACCACTACGAATTCAACAACATTTACACCTTTATTCCGTCAAGGTTATTGAATTCACAGTGGTCTAGGGAAGGTGGTCTAAAAAACCTCGTTACAGTATCTCGACTTTCTCCATTGATGCAAATTTATTTGCATATGTTTTATTTCGCTTGTAAGTATAATATATTTATATTATGTTACTGTGATTCATATTTGCAATAAAAGAAGATGATGTCCCTACAAAATGTGAACATTTTGATTTTTGTACGGGCCTAAAGCTTTCAACAATATCCACATCTGAAAGGATTAAGCTGAGAACTGTTTCTTTTGTACAAAAATTGTACAATTTCTAATTTCCTATAGGAGCAAATATGAAATTCGGCCTATGTTTTCTATTGAAATATGTGTTTTGTTTTCGTTTTAAGTTATTTATGTAGCCAATAAAAGGTAGGGATCTATTGCGTGTCTTATCTATATGAAAGCATAGCACAGAAAATATGGATGACTTGAAATCTCTCGTTGCACCTTTGAGCGTCATGAAAGATTTGTCAACCACATTCACTCTCAGATATCAGACAGAAGTCCTGATCTCTTTATTTACGTAAAACAAAGATAATTAATGGTGATATTTTAAATATATACACAGCTATACACAGCTCCGGATTATTAATCCTCGATCATCAGTTGAAAGAGGCCTTTATTGTCGAATTTTCATCACTAATTGACGCCTTTCTAGAACAATGCTACAATACGAAGTTTATGTATAACAAACCTTTGTATGAGCTTGTCAATGAGGATATAATATACACTGTAAAATTATAGTCATTATTATCGCATCAAATGGGTGTTGCCATATGTACCCGGTGTAAAGAAACTGAGTGTCCCCCATGAAAGAGTGTCCTAGCTACTACAGCAACATGTACGAAATAAACCGTGACCTTGTAGACGATGCCATTTGGGTACAGCGTTGAAACAAATGATGCGTACAGCACTCAATGGAGAACACAATAGATGTGTTACACGGACACCTGGTTAAAAAATATTTAAAAAGTGACTTTTTAGCAGAAAAAAGTATATAAACAGTCCAGAAGAAAGCGTACAAGTACGTATACGTACAAGTACGTACATACATCATAATTTCCCACAATGCAATGCAACTTTTTAAAGAAATACAGTAGGTTTTAACTTTTCACCCCGGGACAGTTTATTTTTACAGTTCTGAAGCTGCAAACTTCACCACATAGAGTTTTAAAGCTTATCAACAAAATGTATGTGCGGATTTTTGATATCTTTTTTCAAATAAAAGATATTAATTAATTAAGAAAATTGATATGACGTCATCAGTGACATTTTTTTCACTAATTAAATTTCGACACATGAAATCAAAATTTTGACACATAAAATTTGTTTATAATGTTGTTTGGTATCAGTTCTGAAATTTGTATCCTTTCTCATCTCAAAACTGAGAATCCCGAGAGGATTTTGTAAAATCCTTTTGTATTTCTTTATAATTTGGTGACGCTATCGTCTGCACTGATAAAGTGTTTTTTTAATAAAAAATCGTATTATTGTAACTAATATAAATCGTTACTTATATATATAGTACATGTAACTAAAAGTGTTTTTCTTACTATATGCTAAAAGTGGACTATTTACAGGCTAAAACACAGATACAGTAATGGTGAAAAGTGAATGCGCCGTGCACTCCGTATATGCACATCATACAATGCGGATAACTGATTTTAAAATATATTTATGCTGAAAATAATTACGCAAACATTTAATCACCGTATTTAATTGCTAGCACACCGCAGTCACTTTCTTTGTTATTTTCCGCATTGCTCATTTAGAACCATAACTTTATTCATAAACGCTTCGTACACGTGCTAGAAGCACGTGTCAGATTATACGGTGTTCTCAGCAGTTTGATATATTTTTTTTAAATATCAACTGCAACACGTAGTATGTATTCCAGGGCCGTCAAACCATTTAATTATAATTCTGTCTTTCAGAACCTATTCCAACTATAGATGTATCCACTACGGTATTGTCGATATTTTCAATTTGTTGTCTGGTATAGGCTTGAGCATCCCTATTTTATATTTCAAGTATGAAGTACAAACCATGGCATCTATGTACTATTCCATTTCATATCCATATACTACCCTAGTGAAAGAATTCAGTTAAATTTGTCCACATGAACTTACATTATGCCTTTACTTCCATTTGGAATTTATGCCCTCCGAGTGGAATACTTAGTGCTTAAGTGGACATGGTCCAGTACGCCCGTTGTTTGACCATTAGGTATAGTTCTATGGAACCGACATCAGAAAACCCACTCCCCCCCCAAAAAAAATCTTAAAGGTGTTTACCAGATACTAATACACAAATGGGTAAAATGAGTTCCATTATAATGGTCTTGAAATTAGTAGCAAATCTTCGATATGCTAATAGTGGAACTAAAAGTACCTGCCCTGGATAGTTGTAGGTATAATTTGTGTTCTAAAAGAACCACTTTACATAGAAAAAAAAAACATTCTGAAAGTCATGTATCTTTAATGGAGGCCAGTTACCAAGATTCATATTTTCTTTTGGTGTGTATAATTGTCATGCGCAGACACCAAAAGGAAAGTGATCTCTATCAGCACAAAGGGTTATTTTTTTTGTTATGTATGGTTTATGTGCATGTATATGGCATAGATATATTGAAATAATATATATGATTCCATATGTTTATCATTTTTATTTATTTTTTTCACGGACACTCCCGTTGTTGGTGGGCAATCTGATGATCTAATTAATGGTTCGACTTTTTTTTTTCAAAAGAAGCGTATCAATGAGATAAAATCCGTTAGAATGACGGAAACTAATGTTGGGTCCATGAAACCAACTATCCACTTAATTACGAAATGGTCTGTGTTTTAATTTGAAATGAGATTCTTTGGTTTGTTACTGTTGTTTTCGTTTATCGCTGCGTCACACATTAGCTCATGTACATTTTTTTTAAATAGTGTCACTTAGTGTCACCTAGTTTCACCTCGTGTCGCATTAGATCGTTGTTTGTTTGTTTTGTTTGTCAGAAACAAAATTGTGATAATCTTGCCATATGACAGGCAAATATCATCATTTGTGTGTTATAGCACCCTCTATGTAAATCTAATTTGTTAAGATTTTACGTGGAATTTGCGTAGAATGTACTTAATGGAATAGATACTCGAAATCAGTTGTCGAAACTGAGTCGCTATTAAAATTATTTGTTTTATTATAAAATAATATCCCATTTATATAAAATCTCATTTATTATAAATGAGATTTTCAAACACCTGTGAAGCAGTATAATTACAATAAAATATAGCGTAAGCTTATTTCCATATAAATGCACGTTGGCAAAATGCAGATTACCAAATAAAGCACCTACAAGCCAGATACAAGATGTTTTAGTAAGTGTACTTTTCACAGAATACACAGGGTTTCGTGTACATAGATGGCTCAATCACTTATTCCAAAATCATAACTAAGTCGAAGACAAGCATTTTTGAACGATAATTGTCATATAATTACTTGCGGACTTAAAAACTTGAAGAATAAAATCATTTATGATTTGAAATGCAATAAAACTAGCAAATTAATGAAAATTTGGCTGAAAATCCAAGATGGCGTCCATGAAGCGTATTGTTTTCACGTGCTTACAAACAATTGTCATAAGAAAATGAAAATGTTTTATATGAAAGATAATTGGATAATGGTTGCTTTAAGACTCTAAAAATGAAGAAAAACATCGTCTTTGTTTTCGAAATCCACAAAATCTAGGATAATTGGTCCGAAATGTAAAATGGCGGATAGAAATCCTCTCATTAAACGTTCTGGGCCAGTTGATGATGGCTCGCCAGATGCGAGAGGCGTGATGGCGAAAGGCGCGAAAGCTTAGTTTAAAGGGTTAAAACGATTTGAGATTATTATTTTATTGTCAATTACATGACTATATTAAAACATTAAAGCATATTAGCACATTTTTAAGAGGCCCCAATTCAAAAAAAAAATGAGATTTACCACGGTTGCATTGGTAAATGGCTAGTAAATATACCCTGTGAAGGTTTTAAGCTCGACAATGTATGGGTGTTCACAAACGAAAAGAATTTGTAATTTAATGAATCGGAGGATACCGATTAATAAATTCACCCGGCTCCTGGAACGGCCCTTTCCAGGTGCAATAGACGGACATAGCGCATGACGTGTCTACGCTATCCATAGTGGTAGAGGGTATCTTCTCGAGGTGGCACTATTAATCATGGCGGACATAAACGTAGCATTTCACAGCTCTGCAGTTTAAGTCCAATCTGGACCCAATCTATATACAAATCGCTTAGTTTATGTGAATACGACTTCTTAGCATTCTCGTTTCGCAGAGGTATAGTTCTAGAACAATAACCAAGGAACTGTGCCAAAATATTCAATTTTTGAAAATTGGGGCGTCTTTCAAAAATGTGCCATTATTGCTTAAACAGGAAAATTAATCTTAAATTGATTTATTAAATTCTACTGACACTCCAATTGGTGACAAGGGGGGGGGGGGGGGGTCTTAAGGACCCCCTAACTATCTAATTAAAAGGGATGGATTTTTAATTGTTTTCATGTGAAAAGGTTGGGTTATTAAAAAGTTCACAAATACCAAAATAATGAGTTGCAGGTCAATAGGAACCCCCTGTACATAAGTAAAAAGTCCAATAAAGAAAGATAACCAAACGCATTTCAACTTCCTCGTTTGGTAAGATGACTATATTAAGGGTCATTTGAAATGTTTCTCAAAAAAGGTACCACGTGAAAGAAAAGGTTTGGTATTTAGGACCACCCATGTTTTAAGTGTGCACCGATAGTAAAAATGAAAGTCCCAACTTGGCCTTTAAATATATTTGACTTTGACCTATATGGAAATGTTCACTTCTGAAAAGTTGGTACCGATCTTAAATGAAGAGTCCCCCAACTGGTACCGTTAAAGGGATTATTAGCAGCGATATTGTGAGAGAATCGAAATGCATTTGTTTTAACTTATAAATCAGGGATGTGTTTACAATTCCAGGTAACGCTTTGATGTAGAAAAAACCACCAAATAGCGAAAAAAAATTGAGGATTTGAGAAAAATTTGTCATACCGTCTACCGCAAAGAAAATACAAAGCGATGAACGTCCAAAATATACAAAACAGCGGATGGTGGTTTACACTAGCACCAGAATAAAACAAAGATCAATAATGTTTGTGTTGAGGTCAACGTGTATCAGGGTGCATAAATCACGCTTTAAAAATCTGGGATATTACACCGAGAAAGGTTTTTTGATCTCAAGTAGAATTTTGATACGCCGTATAGAAAATAAAGAATCAGATAAAAAGTTACATGCTGGTCTTTAATACACGGATTTCAACCAACACTGCAGATCCATGCCAGTAACAAATACAAAATAGGAATTTTTTATGATTTTTTCGAGTTCGGTTTAGCAGATCGCTGCTAATCCCTTCTTTAGCGTTTGGACGTACCTGCCTTGGACCTAAAATGAAAGTACCCAAGTGTACCGATAATACAAATGAAAGTCCCAACTGTGTACCGTGAATACAAATGAAAAACCAACTGGTACCGTTAATAAAAATGAAAGTCCAATGTGTAGATAATAAAAATTGAAGTCCCAACTGTTGTACCGATAATAAAAGTGAAAGTCCCAACTTTAGCGTTTACCGTACTTGACCTTTGACCTATATTGAAATTGTCGTTATTAAAGAGCGGGTCAGACTTTTCATCCTTTTTTACTCCGATATAACCGAAATATGAAACACCAGAAAAAAATACATAGATGCAAAAATTTCAAAAAAGGAATCCAGATTGTACGTCTTCCTTAAAAGTTCAGATTAAAAATTTAAGTCCGAGTATAAAATGTAGAAAAATGATCACATACGGAAGCATTTAAAAGGTTTCCTTAGGACTGGGTGAATATATTTGAATTAGCTTATGATGATTACTCTCTATTTTTGATATAATGTGCTATTGTTGTTAATAAGACCTGTGGTTTGGTTGTCTGTTTTCATTGTGTAAGTCTTTGAAATGTGTTTAGCGGGTCGGTTTGTCAGGAGTGTGTTCGAGTCAATACGACAATGACCAGTTTTGGGAAATTTCGCCTCCATAAGGTCATGTGTCCCACCAAAAAAATATATTCTTAAACATAAAAATCCCGACTTTTACCTTCATTTGCCCACCAAAGCATAGTAAAGGGATTTTACATGATTATGAAATGTCTTGTGGTTTAAACTTCTTGAACACTTTTATGAATTGAGTTAGTACAGTTGTGGGATAGGGGATATAGGACTAGCAATGCTTATGGGATTGATTCAAACACCCTCGGTTTTTGTATGTCTTGGATCTGTGTTTCTTGCTTAAAAAGCTCTGGTGGGGAATCTAGTAGTCAGAGGGTTAAGACCCGTTTGGAGCAAAATCGTCGCAGTCTGTGATAGAAGTATAGCAATTGGTACACGCTTAATACACGGGTGTCCCAAAAAGTGGTGTGAAAGCAGATAAACTACGATTTCTCAAAAATTGGTCTAAGCTGTTAATTTCATTTTCTGGAGGATGTTAATGATACTCTTTTGTACAAATGGCAATCCATTAAACAATCCGTGCACGCAAGCCAGAGATATGAGGATTATAAATGCCATATGTTTTTGCACCCATCCAATGGGATTACACCAGTAACAGCATTTGTTCCGCTCTGCTGTGGGTGAGCGATTTCCAAAAACATATGACTGAGGGGATTCAATGTGTAATGTTATTTTTAGACTGGGAACTTTGTGAATTGAAGTCAGTATATATTTAAGATTTGAGTTAAGTCTTCGACCGTCAGCAGTTTGTAATCAGCTATACAGCGGTTTTATAGGAGTTTTATTACAAAATGGTGAGATTTTTATGCAGATTTCAATTACAAATTTGAAAAATATTATATTTTCAATTTCATGGAAGCAGAGTGATTGTAATTCTTCTACGTCGTCTTTGAATGAGACGAAAGTGGCGGAAAGTGCTGGGAATCAATAGGATTCCAAATGGGGAAGATTAGAGAAATCGTGGTGATTATCTTGGACTGATATACTGTGGAATATTAGTGTCGTCGAGGGACTTATGTAACCTTGTCGTCTTGAACTGCTGGACAAAGTTAACTTCAGGACTGAGAAGATTCCCATGGAATATATTACCTGAAGAGTTTTATGTGACTTTGCATACTGTCATTTTGTAGTCTTCGCTGTGAGGACATATCATCGTTGAACTGCAACGCTTCTTGTGGACATTTTTGTTTACAATTAAGTATGATCTTAAATATTGTGTGTAATTTTATGTAATGTTGTTTTGGACATACCAAATTCTTGAACCAATTACAAATCATTAAAATCTGTTATATTATATAAAATTCCGATCACTTTTGTACAAGGCTCATTAATTTGTGTTTGAAAGGTATTTCTGACCTTTGACGTCTACGAGACGTCATAACAATATAAAATTGTAAACTAAATGGCATATGTGTTTGAATATCATAGTTACATTTCTTTTTACAAAAAAAATTAAAATAGCTTAGTGACATGAAAGTCCTTTGTTCGGCAGTAACCCGTTTGCCTGACATCTTTTAACTAGACCCCAATGTGTAATGACACAACAGATACAATAATTGTCTTGAAGTTTCTCGTCTTTGTGAAGGTTTTATAAATAACACATTTGGATGAACGTGCCATTCATTTCATTGTACTAAGCTAATTAAGGGGTTCACCCTTGTCATTTATTTATTGATTTCAATATATACTTCATCTTTACGTGAATCTAAAATTTCATAAACATCCATTGCTTTCTTAAAATCTGTTCAATTTACATGCATTACCCCCGACAATGAATATTTCAACAAGTAGCCCCTTTAGAATTAATATTGTCACCTTAAAAGTTATTATTGTTAGATATTATGTAAGATATTTGTTCAGATGCAGCACTGTATTAATTTAGTAGCATATCACATTCAGGTTCTGAGGTTCATTCAGTTAATGCACATGATTGAACCACGAATGACGAATCTATCTGATGGAATTGATGAAAAACAGATAAACTTTAATAATCGTTTATATCTCTAGTTTGCGTGGGCCGATTGTCATGGGATTTGCACAATTTAGACAAAATTGTCTATTTAGATTAATATCCTCCATGAAAATGAAAATCACAGCTTCAGTAGTTTTGAGAAATCGGAGTTTATCTGCTTGCACCACTTTTTGGGGACACCCTGAATGGACCACAACCAATTATTTCGGGACCCCAGTTAGATTTGATCTGTGGCGGCCGTGGTGACCATTTTTCAAAATGGCTGCCAATCCCATTCTCAATATCTCATATTTCGGTTAATAACACTGATTTTTGTGTCTATACCCATGTTTTGGATACCAGGATATTATGACATAATTTTAAAATATATTTTGTATTTTGTTTTCCAATATGGCCGCCAAATGGATTAATGATATTGACTAGATTTAAAACTATGTTTTAGGATCAAGAAATCCATATATGACATATATTTTGAAACATCTTTTGTCAGTCCTTGTGTTTTTCAATATGGCAACCATTTTGAGTTAAAATGCAGATTGTTTGCTTAAAGGGAATAGTCCGTCTATTAACTTTTGAGATGTTATTTTGTTAGATATATCTTCTTTCACCGTCATCTGCATCCCTTGGTACATCTACAACTGATGATTGCATGATACGCTACTCGCTACACCAGTTGGTGGAAGAGTCGTCCATTTTAAGCAGTCATCCATTACACCTTGCACTGTGCATTGGACGTTTCGAGAGTCTGCTGGATTTGGCAAAACTGGTGCTTTGATAATTGTTTGACTTCATACATGACCTGCCACGCATCCTTTTCAAAATAGATGCTAGGCTAGTGCATCTTGTGTTAGTGGAATGTTTCCAATTTCTCTGCCTTTTTGAGTGAATAACCTATGCCTTTTACTATTTAATGCCTACATTAACGGATATTAATATGAACTACAACAAACTGAAAATGGCGTCTGTGAAAAACTGAAAATCGAATGCTTTCGATCTTATTTATTACTAATTTTCCCTCATTTAAATATTTTATTAGGACTTATTACAATGTAATTCGGTGCAATAATACAATTGAAGACTACAGTAGACAATGGCTGACTTCCAGCAGGCCCTCGATCAGTAGGCTGACAGGATTATTAAGATGGATTCGGAACAGTAGTGTCATTTGAATCCTCCTTCTACTATGGTCTCCATTGTTGGTACTCTTTTTTATGTGCGATATCATTGTAATTTAAACGTTGTTTTAATACACGATCTCTGTTTGCAGTGGCGTAACCAGCTTTTTTTCAGGCGGCAAAGGGGGGGGGGGCACATATTTTCAGGGGGCAAGCATATATTAAAATTTGTTAGTATAGTATATGGCCTATGTAAATCACTAATTTTTCAGGGGCAAGAGGGGGGCAAGATTCCCCACAGGGGGCAGCTTCCCCTGCCCCACACCCACCACCCCCCCCCCCGGGTACGCCACTGTCCGTTTGGTATTTTGACCATAGACGCTATTTTAATAAACCATAATACAATTTTACTTTACAAATGCTAGTGTATTATGGACAGTGGGGTTGTTTTCTTGTAGTTCGATTCGACTTTCGATTTCTTGTAGAGGTAGTGTCATGTTTGTACGTGAATTTGGTTGTCGATCCATACATTGTACTATTTTCTCCGAGAACTTCGGTTTCCTCGTACATCTAAAATCTGATTTATTTCCGTTAATGTTGTAACAGCCTGAGAACCTCCACCGCACCCTGAGCACTTCGGTAGTTATGTCGTGCTTTAATAACTTTTAATATTAAGACTAGGCACAAATACTGTGCTTAGAATAATGGTTCAAACTCATTACTGTAATGGCGCCAATGAAATTGATGTTAAAAGGCTCCAGCGCTTGCAAAATAAAGCTCCGCGTTTGGTGTTCGCATGCGGTTGTGACCAGAGTTCGTCACAACTTTTCATTGGTTGCCTGTTAAGGAACGTACCAGATACAAAACCCTTCTTTATGCGTATAAGTCTCTTCACGGACAGGCTCCATCATACCTTACTAATGGTCTAAATTTGTATGTGTTGGATAGTAATTCTGGTTATAAGTATGGCACGCCAGAGCAGACAAACCACCTCAAGTTTGAAGCACCGCTTCGAGTTTACAGCACCACACTACGAGTTTGTATCAATGCACTCCGAGTTTGCATCAATGCACCTCGAGTTTGCGGCAATACACCTCGAGTTTGCATCAATACACCTCAAGTTTGCGGCAATACACTTCGAGTTTGCAGCAATACACCTCGAGTTAACGATGATGCCAGTTGACAATGTAGCAACGTCAGAATATTTAAATCACCACGAGAAGCACCACCAAGTGGCAACTTGTCCTACGCGGGCTGTTGAAAAGGTGAAAAGACGACAATTGAAGATTAACCTTCTGTCGCAGTATTTTCATTTATCCTATTCTATTCTGTTAGCCACTCAAAGGCTACCGAAATGAATGACTTAACGTCAAGATTCGCGAATGCTGATGGAGATCACAACCGAATTGAAAGAATGAGCGATTGGGAAGAACACTGCAAGATCTTTACGGCCATTCTGCTCATACTGCAAGCTACTCAGGTCAGTACGGTACATTTACACGATCTCTACATGATCTTATACGTAAAATTTGCCTAAAAATAAATTCAAAACCAAGCACGGCCCTTGCCAATTTTTAATTTGAACAAGGGTCGTAAAAGTGAGAATTACAGAAAAGTAAAAAAGTTGTAATTGAATGTGTTTGACCAATTCGTACGGATTTTGAGCCTCATTTAGTAGTTTACATGTTATTATTTTAAATTCTTCATTTACACTGTTTACACGGAAGGTCGGCACGGACAAAGTCTACCCAGCTAATATACACAGGTCCAGTATTGTTAGGCCCTGTGCCATGATGATGGGGAATTCAAAGTAGTTCAGTGCCGTAAAGCTGGGGGACCCCCCCCCCCCAGGGTGGATTTTGCCTGTAAGTGTTTTGTCCCATTTTGCTCCAAAACTACCTTGATTGGTGATCAAAATATCTGAAACCCCAAACCGCTTCTTATCGGGCTGTGTGTAAATCTCGCCTGGCTGTATTCTCGCAGGATGGAATCTGGCGAAGATGTAAACTTGAGTTATTGAGCTGTAAACTCGAAACATAGCGCTGTAAACCGGTGGTATCCGCGTAAAATCTGGGTATCACCGTAAACTCGTAGTGGTATCCGCTGTAACCGTAGTGGTAGACTGTATACCTCGTGGTGCCCGGTTCTCCAAATGGGGTGGTTTTTTTGTCTGCTCTGGCGTGCAATAGATTAAGACAAGCACGGTCTTCTTGCTATGTTACAAAGCTTTTATTCCTCGTACCAAGCCGCAATTTGGCGACGGATCAATTCACGTATTGGTCCTATGCTTGTGGAACAACTTCTGTTAACATTCGAACGGCACCTTTCCCAGTTTAAATCGCTTCCTGAAAACTACTTGCTTCCATGTTTAAGCTATACACCACTAACATGGCTGCCCGTATGATCAAAATCTTGGACTACTTTATTGCATGGCATCTGAAAAAGTGCTTTAAAAATGTCCTGAAAATGCACTATGTTATATTAAGAAAGTATGAATTTCATGATTGATATGGTCGACTGGTTGAAAACTAATGGCATGGTGTGGACCGTGAATTTGTTCCTCGCTTATTATGTCACCTCGATTTGTCCATTACTAGCTTTAGCGTCTATAGAGTGCTCTTGCGTTACCAATCTGCGTGCGGCAAGTTGTTAGAAAACCTCGTACGGTAACTCTAACCACCTTACCAAAACTTATACCAACACGTCCAAGGTACCCGATAACGACCCCTGGATTACATTTGAACCCCAAAATGACCCCTCGAAAACGGTAAGTACGTATAGCCTTTTCCCAAATTGAAAACGTAAATTGAAACCAGCGTTTTTAAAATTCTCAAGAATTGGAATGAATACCGAAATGCATTGTGGGAAAATGGAATCGGCCCGTAGCGATTGGTTGTTCACTTTTCCGTGTTTGCGAGCACTTAAGTACCCGACAAAAACGTTCAATTTTCTCGCTAGGTTCTATAGGTTCAGACCCAATTACGGTACATATTTAAACCAAAACATGTAGTGACGGACCCTCTGATGCAAAAATCTCCATAGAACCCCTTCGTTTTCCGGAGATATTTGAGATTTAGGCTGAGAAATGATGCTAAATCAGCTCTTTTTTGCCTGCTCACTGGGAATTTCTCACCTCCAACCAGGAAAATCTGCCTCAAAACCACCTCAGACCGGGGAAATCTTCCTCAAAACCGGGAATTTATCCCCTCTGACAAGAGACCCCTGTTACGCCCGTGTCAGTCAAGTTTCTGTTCCAGATTTAAACATGGCGCGTCTAGCTGTTGCTCAGCGTGTATGGTAATCGGTTGGCTTTACGAAGGTGTAGCAGTGAAGTCGCTCGACGATTGGGTTGTTCCCCAAATGTTATATTTAAATTGCATTTTCATTGTCATCTTTGCATTAAAAGGTCTGCAATTATCTGTTAGATTACACAGATTGCATCTTATTTTTAATTAAACATCCTTTTAGACAAGGAAACTTTTGTAAAGTAAAGTTATAACTCATGAAAGTCTACCCTGCCTTTCAAGATCACTCAAACTAGTACATTGGAGCAATGCTATTTACTGCAATTTTTTTATTGGCACTTTTTTCATTCAAATGAGCTTCGTGTTGGTATGCGTGATTGGATTTCTATATTTTTTTCACAAGATGGGCATTTTGGATTTTGTTGAAATTGTGTATTTGAATTTCATTAATTAAGGATAATGTTGGGAAAACTTAGAACTTGTGATACCTGTATGTAACATATAAAAACAAAATACTTACGCTATTCCCCATCCAACGGATCCAAATGCTCGTTGTTTTCCATAATCCGCGATGTCTATACCCATGTCTTCCAATGTATTCACGGATTCCGCATCTGCAATACTATGTATTGGGTTGAAAGTCATTTCTAACAGACTGTCTGAAATCAAGAGGAAATAAAACACCGCTTCTAAACTTTCTGTTGTATACAACCAGGACCTGTCTGCTTCTAACGTTCTGTTCAAAGAATCACAATGAAGGTCGTCATAAGTTTGCATATGGCTAAAGCCTTTCGATTCCTCTGACACTTGATGATAATAACTGTCATTTGTGGCATTCGCGATGAAAAAGCATGATTCAAAGCGGTTCTCGCACGGTGGGTTACAATTACTTGAAATGAGTTCATTTAATTCTTCTTGTATCAAAACACACGACTTTTCTTTAGGAGACGGAATAAGAAATCCCATAACAATAGTAGAGCCTATCCATAATACTCCCCCGATAATCACAGTCACCTTTGGGCATTGGTATTTGTCTGTGAGGACGCCGATCACTGGAGCAGATAAAGCCAGTAGAATTGGTCTGGCGGAGGATATTACTCCAATTCGTATTGGCGACATCCCAAGTTGTTTGAAATACAAGCTCAGGAATGACGTTATAGACATCGCAGCTATACTGAAGAGGTAGAATAGCTTATATACCAGCATCCGCTTGTTGATAGTGAAAACCATGCTCTATCCGATTTCAAGATATTTCACACCTGGAAAATACAAAAAGTAGGCTCAGAAATCAGTTTGTACATGAACATTTGTGCGCATTTACAATTACAATATCGACGTTGTGTGTGTGCATTGGGGTGTTTTGTTGTAGACTACATACGTAGGTCGTTTGTGTGCTTTGACGTGCAATAATTTACGTGAGCATTTTGAGCATGGGTAATCATGGGTAAGGCGCATTTTCACCTTTAAAAAAAGAATATCGCCTAGGACGCGAAACTTTTCGGCCCACAGACTATATCCATTCTGGTGTTGAGATTTATTACGTTGCTGACCGTCCTATATAATGAGTTAGCGAGTGGACCGTTTTTGAAAGGACCCGATACCGACAATAGGGTGTCGGCAGCAAAGAGGTTCTATATAGATAGAGAGGCAAAACGTTACGTAATCTTTAGAAATTCACCGTCTCGCATGTTTTGCCGACCACAAAGAAAACAGAGTACCAACAATAGAAAGCAATGGCTACCTCCGCTTCTTCCACATACTGTGGGTGCCGCTTTGCATATCCACTAATCGGTAGTGATACAAATTAATGTATGTGTTAGAGGTGGCCAGGTGTAATAATAGTGTACCTGGATCATTGTGCTCAGATACTCTTTTTTCTCATAATGCAATGCGCGCTTAGGTGAAAAGATGTATTCATTGAGGCGGTTTATTTAAATCAAGACGACTGATGTGTCATTTCATTCGTTGTGTGGCCATGGGCAGGACAAAATTTAACCACCCAATAGCACCCAACATCCAACAACTGATATTTTGGCGGATTGTTTGTATCGAATTGACATTATGTGTGTATACAAGCACCCAA
>JAMKCH010031994.1:0-62808 GCA_023653785.1 Ophioderma brevispina | reverse complement strand
GTCCTCCCGTGTCCTGTCCTTGCCGGATTCGTGCGACCGTTCTGACATTGAGCTATCCCCTCTTAGTCTCTTCAATCAAGTCAAATCTTAGTCTCTGTTTACCGTCGCTCGTGAACGATGTCCCCGGGGAAATGTCTCACTTGACTGTATCAATATCACCGCGCAATCTGGAGAGGCAAATCGCTGTCTACCGCAGGCGGTTTGGTTTTCATCTGCGCAATAATGTCCATTGTGGGGACGGCCCACGTTGTAGAAAGAGTCATCCTTCGGTGTCTGCAGGTACATATAGTTTCTGTTCTGAGAATTCGTCATCTTGCCAAGATTCAGGAATGTGCACTCTCTGCGCTGCTTGGCTGCAGCGGAGGCTACTGAGAGTGACGTCTTGGTCTTTTAACTTTGGTGTGGAGCGTTGTCTGGAGTCTAGGTGTTTCTGTTTCATAAATAAAACGACAAAACAAATGTTAAACATCGGTCGGGATAATCTCAAACTTTCTGAGTGCGAAAACGAAGCATATAGAATATAACATTTGTATAAATACCATGATCAACAGTTGTGCTCAATACTTGCCCCAACAGTACATTTAGATGTGCTATAAAGATCAGAGCAAGGTGTCGGAATTGCAAAAAGTCAACGTGATGTTGCAGGTGATTCTTTTGCGGCCTTGTGCTTCTGACGTCCATCTCGAAACTCTCACGTGAAAACAAAACCAAACTCATTACACAAATACAACTATGAGTTTGTTTTAATACATTGATCACATAATCACATGACGTCATCGGTTTCCTACTTTTGTTTATTCTGACCTGTGGGCTGTGATTTCCTGACCTGTATGATTATGATCGAGGGTTTAGTGCAAAGAAGCCCCATCTGCAATAGCTGCCATTGTCAGTTGTTTCTTTTTAAGGTTATACCTGCCAAATCTAATATGTGGCAGCTATTGCAGATGGGGCCTTTTTGCCCTAAAACCTCGACTATGTCCTACTTAAGTCTGAACCTGTCACTACATATTCCTCATAAACCCGGCCAAAATTCAGGGAAGCATGTTATCTACACAGGTATCTGATGTACTGACCAACTACCGTTAATTTTCGGAATATAAGCGCCGCGTATACGTTTGGTTTAAGGCTTCAAAGGATTTGCCGCGGATATAAACCGAAGCGGCTTATAAGTTGATGTTGTAAGTTTAAAGTAAACCCACAAGTGCGTGACTGAAAGCAACTATAAAATTATAACCCACCGACAATTCGAAGTGTCCTTAATTACCACATGGCGTGTGTGTCAACATCCTTGGTGTGATTATTGCCCACTGATAATTGATCAATATGAAGTACTTTCAGTTGAGACTCTAAGTATATAAACATTAAAAGCCGCATTGAGCGGCATGTCTGTTACAAATGACTAGACATGAATCAACTATTTCGATCGCCCACGACAATACCGTAATCACAACATCGACCAGCGGGGAACCAGCTCGATTGCCCAGACAGACAATACCGTGTAATTATCGCAACATCGACCAGCGGGAAACCAGCCAGATCGAAAACCAGGAACCCTTGTGTTCTTGGCCATCCATGGAAATTTCCCGTGTATTTGAACAACTAAAAAAACTTCCGCAATAAGTTATGTCTGCAGCTTTGTAAAAAAAAAATTCCAGCCTGTTTTAAGTTTTGTGTTAGGGATAAAATGAATATTTATGAGAGTTTATTAAATGAATATTACGTATTCATTTGTATCTTTTTTTTTTTAAAACAATCTGAGTACAAGATTCAAGTATTAGTTTTAACGCTAAAGGTCAAGTGACCTTATGGCATGTGCCTAGATCGCTGTCATTTCACCTAGGGTAAGCAACGTCGGGGCCCGGTCCGTTCTTGGTTGGGAGACCAAAGGGCAAAGATAGGGACGAACTATTTTTAAGTTTTGCGACTAATGTCTCGTCTTTAGTGACATGTTCTTTGTTTTCTCTCTTAATATTATTACTAAGCAACACCTGCCTGTTAATTTTTGAACTAAAAGAGCAAATTTTTACAGTTTTTACTTCGTTTTTCGATGTACCTTGAACCGATAGTAAGGGAACTTCAAGTGCACCAAGACCTGTTGTTTAGAATTCTTTTGTTTTTCTTTTTTTCAAAATCGGAGCTAAACGGATTACAAACTAGAAACTGACCGCATTAATCAAAAGGACTGATATTTTTATTAGATTGTTTAGGTGTTTTTTTTTTAACTTTTTAAATATTTACTTAATATTTCATATTAAGTACCAAATTGTAAAGTTTGGGCAAACGTGTTTTTTGCGTGTATAGTGCGATGAACAAATCATGGGAAATTGTTGGCTCAAGAATATTGAGAAGTGAACAGTGATTAAACCTAAATGTAGATGTAAAACCAACAAAGCTGTTTGTAACTCAAATACAATGTACAACTACAATTTACAAGGGAAAAATGTTTTTTGGGGGGGTATAGTTGCATTCATTTGAACAGATTGTTATCCCTTGTCCTCCACTAAAAAAACTGTTGAACCAAGGCCATGTGGCTGAGCATGATAAGTTGGGACCAATGTGATTGGGTTCGGTTGGGTAGTGGGATAAAACGTCCAGGTTCTTTGCCACGTGTATCCAATCCTATGGACAGATGTCCCCAACAGTGCTGTGGCATAACTAGACTAGAAGTACCAAGTTGCAGTTAGTCCAATGAATTAAATGTTAGGATAAGCTTACCTATCAGGTATGTTGAATAATATGACCATGACAGCATCCACACATACCATGAATCAAGTGTTGTAGTAAGTCCAGACTCATGAGTCCGAAGCTGAGTGTAGCATCAGTTGTCCAAGGTCCGAGTCAGAGTCGAGTCCATTGGAACCAAGTCCAAGTCCACAAGGTGTGAGTCCCAATCATGGGACCTGGAGTGCTGGTCCGAGTCCGACCAAGCAGGTCTGGTCCGAGCACAGCAGGTCCGAGTTCCATTAAAAGAATAAAGTTAAAGGTGTGGACCTGATGGACAACTTCACCCACCCACTTCACCGCGTTTTAGACCTTGTTTGGCTCACAACTTGTGCCCGAAGGAATCCGACTTGGGAGTTTTTTCTTGAAAATGATGGAATTGGACTCAGATCTGGACTCATGAGTCCTAACTCACTCCAACACTGCCCCTGAATGTCCAACCCAGAACCGCTAGAGCATAGTCTTGTAGTAACCTAACACAGCCCAGGATGCACAACCACTTATAAATAACTAGTATAACGGGAATCGGAAAATCCCAATCCTGGGTTTGTTATGCTCTTTTTTCAAAATTTAATCTCCTTGTAGAAAGATCTGCCCATTAAAAAAAAAAAAACCAGGCACTGAACATTTAACAATTGCCAATATAACCTAAAAACATATACGGCAAACCGAAATTTTACAGTGAACCTGCAAAATCACTCCCTTTAAATGGATTTTTTGACATTATTAACACGCAATCATCACCAATGATAATCAAAAAACATGTACATTTTATTTGACACTACAACTGCAATTTGCAAGGAAATTTGAAGCACTAATTTTTTGTATTATACATTAAGCTCATATCTGTAGCTGCTCTCAATTTCAACTATACGCACGGAAGTATAAATTATGACGATACTGCTTCCTGCAGAAATATCTTTTTAAATGATGGGCAATTTCCTGATTTTCCTAATTAATTTTACTTTGCTGAATCAACCATCTTGTATAATAATTACAGTAAAAATAATCGATTTTATCGCACCAATCAGAAAAACAACATTATTACGGTTAATTGTGAAAAAAAAATGTCAGTCATGTTTTGATTTTATAAACCTTTTGCTGATATGCTCATTTCCTCATCTATATATTTTCCTTTGAGTGTTTCTATCTCAATCTGTTCTGCAGTGTACATAACTTAGATATGGTTTAATACATTCAGGTCTTGTGAAAATTTTTCAAGTCTCAAAGAAACAAAAAATAAGTGCAACAAAGCTTGTCAGAATCTTATCACGTTGTCTTGAAAATGTCCATTTAATTGTATGTACAGGCTTTTAATCTAGTTAAAACATTCTCTCTTTAAAGGGGATGGCCCGATAAGGATCTTAAATTTTATCATCTTGTAGATTGGCTTTCACTCCAAAACCCCCCTCTGTAAAGTTTAACGCCGATATTTCAATCCGTTTTGATGCTAGCGCCTAAAACGTGATTTGTAAGCCCATAGATACTGTAAAATTAATATATGGTCGAGACCAACAGAGCACATTTTCGTCATAATCTTCCGAACCAAACCTCCTTTGGCTCTAAGATTCACAGGGTAATTAGAAATATAGCTTTCTTTCTTCTTCTGATTCCCAAATGTTGACTACTTCCGGTAAAAAGCTGAGGCTTCTGGGGACGAGCTATGAACGATCGGAGCCATTGACCTTTAAATCTTGTGGGCAAATAAAAATATTTGTATTATATTTTTGCAATTTTTCATCAGCTGGAAGCTTGCAGTGTTTATGTATAAACACCATCACACCAATTATCAAACTTTTGAAAATTACTTGTAAAATATGCTCAAATGCCATAAATATAAGTACAAGGAATTCCCAATGTCATGAGGTAGGGGAGCAAGCCTGACCTTTTTGTTTTGCAGTTTTTCAGAAGTACCCAAAAGGTCAGAAGTCATCTAGAGGTAAATTGTGTAGAAATGCCCTATGACTGCCAATTGGTCAAAGGCCCACTGATCTGGAGTAACAGAACAATTCTGAGGTCAAAGGTCACACACAGGGATGCAAAAGTAGCGTTATAATAATAAGAATAACAAATCTTTTCCAAGTGCAGTGAGATCTTCTGGACCAAAATTATTAATGCTTTTTAAATTAGTAAAGATTGCAAATACAAAGTGTTTTTGAAAACAATTTCAAATATAAACACTTATGCCTGAATATGATGAGTATTGTTTGAGGAGGGCTATCTTGTGTGTATGTGTGCATTTGTTTGGTTTTGGGATTTTACCTTCTATTTTAGGATATTATATCGTGCCTACTGCCTCTTGATCATCTCCTCAATACATTGTTTCTCTGTTAGGTGTGCTATGCACATATGCTTCCCATAAGGGGAGGGGGCATGTCATCCCTTATCAGTTGATTACATGGTTCATTGGGAGGATACCCATTGGGTGTCTGGTGCATCATAATGCTTTGTCACACGCTGTAACCTGCCTGCAGAGACTGACAACTTGCTGATTTTCCTTCCCAGAATTAAATGCAAATATGCTTTCATAACGTCACACCAAAACAAGTATGCATGCATATCAACAGGCTTGAAGGCTGAAATTTACACCCGAAGGTGAACTAGTGCTTGAAACTATGCGTCATGAATGTATCACATGAAATGAAATAAAAAAACCCCCAAATTAAAAATTTAAAAAACAAAAAACAGGTGGTTCTCAAACCCACAAGTGGCGCTTGTTGCTTTCGCAATCCACCTTTCCTTCAATCTTTTTAGCAACTTGACCTCAAATGACCTTTGCAAATGACCTTTGACCTTATCATATGAAGGTTCCCAGTTCCATTGATGGCTGCAAAGTTGTTTCACTTGACGTCAACATTAAAATTTGCTAATTGATGGGTTTCCTTCAGCCATTTTTAGAACTTGATCTCATGACCTTTGACCTTGGTATGTGAACCCTTGACATATCTTTCATATTGAAGGTTTCCCCAAGGGGCATCTATAATCCAAGTTTCTGTAGCAAACTGGACGTGTACTTCTCAAATGAGAAACTTTCTCTGAAACTAACCTTTTGAAAACACAGCCACATGGTCAGATGGTCCCGACAGAATTGAAGGCTGGTTGGTGCCTCCTGCAAATCTTTGCAAGTGACACGAAAGATACCCCAATTCAAAACGGACCAGCAAAAAGTGACATTTTTATTGCAATGGTGCCATCTATCTGATGAATATATCGCCATGTTGAATTTGATAGGCATGCTGGCAGTGTACTTGCTTTGGTTTGATACCATCAGTGCATACAGCTTTTAGACCCCATGCCCAATTGTCCTATTTTTGGAACAATTTTAAGCATTGGGGACACAATTTTGACGAACTGATATGATATTACTAGGACATGCAAGAGCTATTATCTCTGCAAAAATCAGAAAAATCCATTGCATAATCGTGCCAAAATTGCTCTACAAAGATCTGATATCTAGAGCACCTCTATAATCCCATTCTCTATAGAATCTGTTAAAACGAGATTTTCTTGAAAAATAATTGCCTGTAAAAACGTTTTTACACAAGATATAGTTAGTGGGAGGAATAATCAAAAGCAGTTGTCAAAAGTGTTCCGTTCCATTAATATTTGTTTTTCGGTTTGTTACAATAAATGAGATTTTCAAACAGCTGTGATTTTACAATTCATGCTGGAAACCAGAAAGTCATCAATCAAAGGTGTATTGAATCCTCCCACAAGCAACAGTTTTGGAATTTTCACCTCATAAGTCCTCTCTTAACATTAAAAACAACCCTGACTGTTACACTCAATTTATAGCCCATTGGTAATTTTTGCATGAATCATGAAATGTCCTTGTGGTTCTTAACGTTTCGGGCACTTTGTATCACGAAGTATAGACATGTGTTTAGTACAGTACAGTATGGCCATAGCAATGCATGATGGGATTGTTCAAAACAACCCTCTGTTCCTATGAGCAAGTCATGTTAGTTTACTTTTTATGACTTATAATTAACCTCGGCCAATGTTTGTATCTTGATGTTCCCGAAGCTTATTCCACTGAATCACAATGTCCCTGCCAACTTCTCACAAAGCACCATCTGGTCAAGTTATTTTGGTTTTATATTGCAATTGTCCACTGTATTTAGTTTTAGCCCCTATATTGCCTACTGATACAAATGATGAACTGGGTTTTATTTTATTATCTTGGTTGCAATATCTCAGCGGGCCTATTGAGTTTAACAGAAGCTGGGCATATCACAGTATAGATCAGTAGAAAGTACTGCTGAATAACACATTAAAGGTTATCGGAATAACTTCAACCCCCACTTCACCTATGACTGCGTTGGGGGTGGGGGGTGGGGTTGGGGGACCGTGGGGGAGTGTAACTTGTATTCGCAAGGTGGATATCATGCCATGTATGCTCCCAAAATGTACCCTAAGCTTTTTTGGTTATCACTGAATTAACAAATTGTAGGATTGGTATGAAAAATATATAGTGCTTGTTCCCCGATCAGCTTTGGAGACCCCCTATTTAAACCGGAAGTAGTATTGATTTTTGATGATCAGATGAAACGCCTTATTTTTCTCATGTTGTCATCCGAAATTTTTAGTCCTCAAATCCATTTCATTCCCAAGAATATAACCAAAAACCCTCCGTTTAATGGTTAACCAATCAAATAAGCACAGTATTGACTAGGGCTTTGCAATATATTAATCGGTGTTCTATCAAAAAAACGCAAGTTTTGTTTCCCACGTACTTGATGGGCGTATGTGCAAGTGTCAGACTCTCATATCACGTAGAGAATACATAGACATAAATCGAACACGAAAATCACTTTAATATATTATACACCAACATATGTGATTCCTGGAAATGCAGGGAGAAAGACCATGAGGTCAGATCATGACATAGCATATGAAAGATTCAAGGGGCCAATCACAGTCCAACAATTCCCAATTGGACGAACTGTTCAAATTAGCCAATTCTTTCCCCTCCCCTCCAATCAAATGAATTAAAAACAATGCTACTCAAACCCGGTGGGGGGGGGGGGGGCTCAGGGCTTAAAAAAATGGTGCTATGGGTATGTGTGGTGGTTTGAGACCCCCAGTTCACCCCGTTCTTCAGTACTAAGACTGCTACTGTGCCACAAAAACTCACACAAATTATCAGTTCAAACCCGAAAGTTTGGTGTTTGTGCCAATTCCCCTTTCCAAACCAAAGTTAAGTGTGACCCCCATAGATCCCACTGCTGTCTGGACAAGCTCTCATTTATGTGAAGCTATTGAAAGAGCAACAATGGGGCAAAGGCCTAAGGCCAGATCTGTTGTATGATTGGGAACAAATTAATGATTGATTCATCGAGAACTATCACCAAAAAATTTTCTTAAGTGAGACACAAAGTCTTCCTGGAAGTTGAACCCATATGAGACAAAAAGATGATTTACAGAGAAATGCAAAAACGTTAAACCCCTGTACCTCAAAATTGATTTAACGTAACATAGGAACTTCTTTGACTACAATCTTCAATTATAACCTCCAGCGATTTCGTGCCCATATGAGTCTTGGTTCATGACGTCATCGCTAACTTTATGGACTTAGTGCATTTTTCCAATTAACACAGTGAGTTTGGGGATCTAACTCGTGCTAGGGTTAGGAAAACAAATTTGCCACATGTCCCCAAGTTGACCCCGCCCCTGTTCATACCACAGTGCCACCCTGTTTATGATCCAATTGCCACCTAATTTACCACCTGTTCTGCTGATCACATAAACAAATACTTAGGAAATGTCATATAGTAAACATAACTATTAGCATATTTTCCTGTTTAATTAATCCCAAAGGCATTAATAACAACACAACTTGGTATTATGCAATGGAAAGTGATCATAATTTACGCCTTCCACTTCCGCTCTAATTGATGCCGTACACGTACATCTTGAAAGGTTAAGGCCGGGAGATCCCAGTAGTCTAGTCCTAATTAAACCTTGAACATGATCAATAAGCATCCTATACACAAAATTAAAATTATACCTCACCCACTTTTAGAACGCACTCAATCACGTACCTCCCACGCCCAAAGTATTCACAAAACTTCCCTCAGCAGCCGCACTCCATGAATGATTCCATAATGACATAAATCCACTAAAAATCCTCAACAACAACTTCAAGAGGTGAAATTTTGACAAGTATCAACTCTGGACAGGGCAGCACTCCCCGTCTGTAATAATACTCCTGTATACATGCAACTGTGTAGACACTGTTGCTATTCCGGGGGTAGCACCTTCAAATATCTATGGGTAGGTGTGGGTGCTTAGAATTGAATCAAGTTGTTATACCGATTTGATATCTTACAAAGCAGGAAGAGAGAATACTATGGAAATTATTATTATAAGGACACCAAATTGTATATTTCCCTTCTTGGCAAAAGATCTAGGCCAGATTAGTACTTTTACTTAGTACCATCAGAAGAGCTGAATAAGATCTGCCTGCAACACATCCCCCTTTACTGGCAGGATGTGGGGGTGGCTCCCCCTGGGATCCTAGGCTTCCTGTCTATCTGACGTAGGATATGACCCTGTACCGATTTCCTGATGTAAACGAGGAAACACCACTCCTGCCTTCAAATCCACTCACTAGGTAGTGAGATCATAATAAACATGTCCTTTATTGAATGCTTCGGTAGTCTAAATTGATAAACGGGTGAATGCATCAAAGCTACCAGTTCAAAGAATAGTTTGATGAATTAATCAGATTTCAATTTTTTTAATGTATATAATAGAAATATCAAATTAAACATGTCAGAAATTGTTAACAAACTGGTAAGGTAAAATAAATTGAGTAGTTAAATAGGACTGATTGTACAGTGAGCTTTTGGAGAACTATTCACAGTATTTGAGCGCCATTGGCACATTTTCAACAAACTATGAAATTTCTTCTATCTGCTCTAAAAATGATAGTTTAGGACCTTGGAAGGATACGGATATATTTAATGCACAAAAATATAAACCCATAAAACATATAAGCTACATATATAGGAGTTTTAATATGAGGCTAAAGACATCCAGTGATTTTTAACTGAATTTGTGGGCCTGTCTTAACTTTAATAAACAAATATGTTTATTACATGAATATCACAGACTCTTACTCATTGATAATAAAGCCACAAAGGTCAATGACCAGTCAAACAGGGTGGATGCTGAGGGAATCAACTCCAGAGTGTGTTTTCTTGTGTTTAACACAATGATCCACTGTCTACTGAATGAAACCACTCCAGAATGGTTTTAATATAAAAACATTCTGATAACCCATAAGGATGTTGATTTGAGCTAAATCGTTTTAGGTGAGGGCTAGTATATAAATGCTTTACAACCATGTAAAAATAGCAATTTTGAAAAACCTTGAGGTGTACTAAATTTCTTCTATCTGCTCTAAAAATGATAGTTTAGGACCTTGGAAGGATACGGATATATTTAATGCACAAAAATATAAACCCATAAAACATATAAGCTACATATATAGGAGTTTTAATATGAGGCTAAAGACATCCAGTGATTTTTAACTGAATTTGTGGGCCTGTCTTAACTTTAATAAACAAATATGTTTATTACATGAATATCACAGACTCTTACTCATTGATAATAAAGCCACAAAGGTCACTGACCAGTCAAACAGGGTGGATGCTGAGGGAATCAACTCCAGAGTGTGTTTCTTGTGTTTAACACAATGATTCACTGTCTACTGAATGAAACCACTCCAGAATGGTTTTAATATAAAAACATTCTGATAACCCATAAGGATGTTGATTTGAGCTAAATCGTTTTAGGTGAGGGCTAGTATATAAAATTGCTTTACAACCATGTAAAAAATAGCAATTTGAAAAAACCTTGAAGGTGCACGATTTTCCAAATGTGCCAGTAGTGTCTCTACATTCATTTTTAAGGGAGCTTTTTACTGAAACCAGGTGGGGTGTCTTTCATTTTTTTAATCAAAATGGCAGCCTAGTAACTCACTAGTCACACCCTTGAGTTCACCATGACTTGAGAACAAGTCGGATTTACTGACTTTGAATCACAACATAATCACAATGAAATCATTGCGATTGTCTATGTATGATATACTAAAATTAATTTCATTTGTGTTATAATGCTAAAAAATAAGACCAAATTGGCATATCTCAGCCTATAGCGCACCGATAAGCCGTTATGCTGCAGTGATGGAACATTAATAGTAGGGTAGTTATGTTTTACTACTACATTAATGCCATGCTTTTTTTGGAAAATGAAAAACTCAAAGCAAACAAATAAACAAAAGAGCAAGAGTTCCAATTGTTACCCTATCTTCGAAGTTCTACAAGTAAACAGTTTTTTTGAATTTTTGGCCGTAGGGTATTTGTAGTGGGACATCCTTGGCACTATCTGCTTATCTATCGGGCATCTAATGAAGCTCTAATTGATTGGTATTTGGAAGGTAATATAATTTAACGAGCAAATCAGGAGCTACTGTAAGAATGTTGTTGTATGGTTTGCCAGAGGTATCGAAGCACTATTTTTATTGTTACTAGAGGGCATTCCTCATGGTTGTTACTGGTATAATGCAGGAGCGCGGATAAAGACGAGAGGGGGAGGGAGGGGGCGCGCCCCTCCCGTTAATTCTGAAAATTATTTGCCCATTTGAGCTATTTTGGACCAGTTACGCCTTCAGTCCACCGGTAATTTACAATTTTTCAATCGGATTTCGTCCATGTTAATGTAATGGCCCCAAATTCTGAGGATCTCAATTCATTGCAAACATGGTTAGCCTGGGAGGGGGCCACTGTCTATGCTTCTATTATGTTGTATCATCAAGAAGCATTCAAAATTTCACATCCTAAAATAATGACCTGGAGCAGGTGAAAATACCAACCCTAACACTGCCCAGCGTTGAAATAGTGGACCCTTTTGAGGACCTGTGTGTATTTGTGGGTTGTATTTTTGGACATACTTTCCAGTGATCTACCAACAAAAAAAGATAGTTAACAATCACCGCTCAATATTTCGTATAAGGAAATGGTAAAAGGCTGCAAAAAATAGCAGCCTTCATGTCCTTTAAATCCTAAACTAAATGTGACGTGCTGTTGCTAAAAGTATGCTTTTGCAAAAAATAGCAAGAAATAGCTACCCTATTCACGGTCTGCATGGACCACTGGACGAGTATGAAAAATGTAATCTTTCCCGATGATGACCAACACATTTATATGAGTGCCCCCCGGATGGTTTTTGGCTCCTTGATCCAACATCTCAAATGGCTCTTTGTAAATTTTCCTTGCGTTTCCTGAATTCACATTATTGAAAGAACTCCATGTACTGGCAATTAAAAGCAATTTTCCAAAAAAAATGACTCTAAATACAATGCCAAAAATTTTGGGCACTTAATTTTGTAAAGTATTAAGGATCTTGATTTGTCAATGGAGCTCAGTGGCATCGCTCTGGAGCATCTCATAATAAAGTTGCAGGGTTTTAAAAGATTCTTAGTTTATTGAGCATCTTGAAAAATCTCATGTGGGCTCTTTCGGGTTCACTTTTACTACATGCTGATTGGTCACAGTTGAACTATGTTATTTTTTTGAGGCCAATCAGCAAAATGGTAATGGTGGTAGGACTGAATGGTGTAGGCTGCCGGCTTAGAGTTTAAATATTTGTTGTTATACTAGTGATATAATCAGTATATGTATATACAGTTCTGATCCGGCTAGGAGCGATGGACACCTTGGACAAATTTGGTGGGTCATAGGGATTTCTTGCAAATGGACCTCTAGATGACCTTGACCTTTTGGGTCACTCTGGTGAAACCCAGATAACAAACATCATCAGACAGTCCTACCCTACCTTCAAAATATCAGCCCATATTTTCAAAGAATAACGAAATGCCAGCTGGAACAGACAGCCAGACAGACAGGGCATTCTATGCAAATTGAACCTCAAATGACCTCTAATGACCTTGACTTTTTTGGCCACTCTGAAACTCTAATAACAAATATCAGAAACCCCTTTGGCCTCCCTTACCTTCATGCCAACTATCAGTTCTGATATGTCAAAGCATATGAAATAAAAACCAGACCAGACCAGCGATGGACAGACGACCAGGTCTAGATTTCATCATGTTATTGACTTAAATTAAATAATTAGCCAATCGGAAAGGTCTATGAAAAGCAGGTAGTGCGAATTTCTTGCTCGTTTTTTTTTTATTTCCTTTTGCTATTACTGCTCCCAGTATGTGGGGAACAAATTCAATTTATGCTTTTTAGAAATTGAGAAATATTGCTTAATTTTAATTAATTTTAATTTTAGTTTAAAGAAATCAGTTTTTTTTTTTAAGCCATGAGGAATATTGCCCTCACATTTCTGAAAGTTGGGGGGTGGTGGGTGCTTAGGTCCTGTAAAAACAAGTAATAAAATTTCGCAGCATTAATGCTCCCAGTATTGGGGAACAAAATCAATTTATGCATTTTTAAGAATGAAAAACATTGCTCTTGTAATTAATTTTAATTTAAAAGCAAGCAGTTTTTTTAAGCCGATGAGAGATATTGCCTCAACACTTTCTGAAAGTTGGGTGGGGGTGGTGATTAGTATTTTTCTCTCTCACTTATTACAAAGCGGACACGTGGACAATGTGGCAAAATACCAAAAATAAGGGAGGTTCAATATTATGCGGGTGGGGAGGAATGGAGGATTTGAGGGGGGGGGGGGGGGAGAAACAAAATTTTGTAAGCAAGGGCGGAATATGAAATTTTCTTCAAGGAGAGAGGGAGAAAAATGAACTTTTCAATGGAGGGCATTTCTTTGACATTAAAAATTTAAAAAAAAGGGGGAATGTGAAATTCTGCAGTGAATCAAAGGCTGCAATGCAAAACTTTTTGCTGAAAAGAAGGTGAAAATCCTTCACCATTGTAAATAACGACCGTTTCCAATTAAGGTTAAATGTGTAATGCCTATACACATAATTGAGGGGTTATTTCACACTCTAATGGGGAAAGTAATTTAATAGTTTTTCTTTACGATATGGGGATGCAGTCTGTCACCTTAAAGTGACAGGAGATTTTTTTGAGAAGATACAAATTTCTCTCAAATTGCACTGATCAGTTGTAGACCACCTACCGGAATACCGAGAATGCTTCGAAAACCGCAAAAACGCTATTGTAATCGTCCTTATAGAAAAAAAACATGCTGTGATTTTCTGTGGTGCACGACACAGAAAATACTTAAATCATCATCTTATTACATAAACATGGCGTATTTGGCTTATTTACTTCAGGTGTGATCTAATACATTAGTGAGCAAACATGCAAAAAAACCTGGGTATGAAAAAAATTAGAGTGCTTCTTTCTGGAAATGTCCTCATGTCTCTTTAAGCCTAAAGATTAAGTGGTAGGCTCCTATGCATATATCATTATTACATTAACCATACTCACTTGCATTGCAGCTGTGAAATTACCACCAACACCACTACACTACATGAAATGAAACCTTAAAGTGCTTGCCCTAACACTGAGATTTGTAATACATGACTAATAAAGTAATTGAATCAATAATCAAATATGAATGAGGGAAAATGCTTATCTATACACTTGCATAAATAATTTCTTTTCTGCTTTTTCCTTTTAAATGCTTTATTGCTAGTACCAACAACATTATTGTTTCTGAAACGAATAAAAAATGACCAACCTGGCCTGTCTGAATGGTCAGTTTCCTATACCTGGTCCAATCGATGATTAAAGTATAGCCTCCTTATATAGAAAAATATACAATTAAATATGATCAATACACTCTACTAAAATGAGCCACAGTAATTTATGATGAAATAAATTTTCATGAATCTATAATATCATTACGCATCAAAAAATTACTACCCATTGTCCAATAGGTATACGCACTCTGAATACTCTACCATCATGTTATGTCATTCAAATCATCTACGTTATGTTTTGAATGGTCGGGTATTCCAAAATTACTCCAACAAATTTATAATGTCATACAAATCAGCTCTTAGAATACTCACCAACGCTAACGAAAAATCCACTAAATCGACATACACATGTTGTTTTCACAGATGATTGCAACATCCAGTTTGTCAAAAACATGTTGAGCCGGTTATACTCACAAAACACAATGACATACCTATTAAATCGTGACAATCGTTTCCTGGTATTCACGTGTGCTATTGTTCCCTGTATTATTGCGCTCATGCTAACTGCATATCAACAGTGAAAGTTATTGAGGGAAAACACCAGCACCAGTAGGCTGATAGTGTACCAACAATTCTGGATATTTTCAGGGGATTGTGTCAAACTGTATGTGATTCTGAAGTGATTCAAAATAGATTGAGGGAAATATACATGCAATCCTGGATATGGATTCATTTATATGATATTACACATTATATTTAATATGTCTGAGATGATTAGAGTATATTTTTATAATTTTGCAGAGCAATGGTTGAATAATCATGCCTATCTGAGTATCATGCCATATCGGCACACTAAGTACAACATGAGTGTACTTTTAAAGGTGCAACAAGAGATTCCAAGTCATCCATATTTCTGTAATATGTAGTGATTTCATATAGATTAGACACTCAATAGATCCCCTACCTTTTATTTGGCTACAGAAATAACTTCAAATTAAAAAAAAAAGGTGATTTGTATAGGTTTATATTTCAATAGAAAACATAGGCTGAATTTCCTATTTGCTCCTATAGGAAATTAGAAATTCACAATATTTGTACCAAAGAAGCAGTTCTCATCTTAATCCCTTCAAAAAAAAAAAAAAAAAAAATGCCAATAATGAGTAACTCACCATATTTGACCTCTCTTAATGACTACCCCACTTTAAAGTACAAACATTCCCAACTCGCCAATATAATATACAACGATCAACTGTTGCCAAACAATACTCTTAACTCTTCTCACCTCCCTTGGTGTGATATCTCACCATATTTTAATGCTCCAAATTTCATGTCTGCCTGCAATGATGGCAGCCACCAGTACTGCAAATGATGAATAAATTTATTCGTATTTTTTTATTCGGTCTTATCAACTGTTCAATAGAAAACATAGGCTGAATTTCCTATTTGCTCCTATAGGAAATTAGAAATTCACAATATTTGTACCAAAGAAGCAGTTCTCATCTTAATCCCTTCAGATGGGGATTTCTCTGTTAGAAAGCTATATTCCAGTGCAAAAATCAGAATTTTTACATTTTTAGGCACACCTGTTATTTGACATCTTGTTGCTCCTTTAAGGGGTAGGGCCTCCAGTAACCAAATAGCCCCTAAAAGTCCCTTAAAAGGCTCAAAAGGCCAAAACAGATTTTGTGAAGGGTATAATGTACTTATGCCAACAAATATTATGGTTCTTGGGTAGACAGAATTGACCACTGATTTGAAATGAAAATTAAACAACTAACAGTATAGTATTATTGTATTTTCCATAATAATTTAATACTGATGTACCACACCAAGAATTTATTACTGAACCACGTACAGAAAAAAAACCTGCTCAAAAACAAGTCATTTTTGTGATTGGGAAATTACAAAACTTCCAATTTCAATTCTCCTCAAATTGCATGTCCAGAATACAAAACCCCTAATTAGCATGATACAACAGATGAACAGCTTCAACTTCATCAAATTAAGTTACAGACCCCTTCCAATTTCTACTGATCCAAGACAAATATCCAAAATACAGTGTGGGAAATATTAAATGCAACCATGCTCTATGGCAACCTGATCTATGGAAAGAAGAAATGAAACTACTGTAGGGTGACCTACATAACCTTACAACATGATAGGGCAATGTACTGCACTGTGAATAAGATTTAATGGTAGAAAATGTAAATTATGTCCTATGATTCCTATCTCATATTGTTGATCCCAATAATGTATCCCTCTTATATTTGGTACTGCAAACCTTTGATTTTACCTCCTTCTAAGTAACTATTCGAAATGATCCAGGATTGCAGAAGGAAATTGATTTATATAACTGCAAAAAATACAAAAGCTATCCATGTCTTCAACTTCTTCAAAAGGAACTGGTAGGCCTATACACACATCATGATCCAAATCAATCTTAAGAAAGGGCCTACCTCACTCAACTTTATCTCACGTCAGAAAATAGGAATGTAGCTGGGAATCCATAACAGAAAAAATCACCCACTAGTGGTTGTATGGTTCGCATGGTTCAAGTGGCACGATTTGCTCGTAGGAACCGACTCTACACAGCCAGTGTCACCTACATGTATGGTATCAACTCAAAGCTGGCATACACACTTCCACGACATATGAAAAACTCATCAAATGGCACTACCATGCAAAAAATTATCAACCACAGTATCACCTTAGATCACACACTCACTGCAAATTCAATAACCAATATCCAGAGGGCATACAGAGGGGAAAATAAGCATGCAATATAATGTATAGTGCATATTTATTTAACAGTCCAGAAAATATTCACTTTCCAAGAACTGTATCTATCAAATCTTGCAACATATCCCGATTGAGTGGGGCACCTACACAACAAATGGTTTTTACTTCCTGGGGGTGGGGGGGGGGTACTTATACACACAATTTCATGCTAAATGCTAAAATTCACATCCATTATATTCAAATTTTAAGTATTTACTGCCAGCTTTATTATCTCATTGAATTCCAGTGTTAGCACACTTGCAAAATATAATCAATAAATGCATTCACATTGTGCTTAATAATAATAATCAATCAAATTCTCAAATTATAATATTCCACTCATTATACTTATTTCAACTGAAAAAAAAATATAAAGGCTCATGATGCAAGTCATTGAGTATCTTGTTATTTTCATTTTTTTACTTCCTAAATGTTTTTAAAATGGAGGACAAAATCTGAATTTATATTAAAATTTCTATCTATTTGATTTATATTTCAATGTATTTTGATTTAAATTTTCAATCTAAACTTGGATTTGGTCCATAAGGCGACGAAAATAAAAAAACCACTGTTTTTACGGGCCGACCGACCCACTGATTTTCAGTTTTGCAGATATTTTTTTTTTAGTTTTTTCCAACAATCATGTAAAGTCAGCCTCATTTTTTTTTTAGGCCCAATTTTTTAATCAATTTTGGCAAATTTTTTTTAGAATTTTGTTGTGTAAAAATTTTTTCATTTTTCCTCTTGATTTTTTTCAGATTTTGGGGCTATTTAGGCCAATTTTGAGCCTCGAAAAGAAAAAAAAATCTAAAACGAAAAAATTCCGCCGAACCGACCAACCCTACTCGAAGGTCCCTCGCCCGCCCAAACAGGGTTTTTCTTTTTCTCGCCTAATAGCAATCCAATTAGATTGATTTTTTTTTATCAAGAAATTTTAGAGAGTAATTTGGATGTTTTCGGAGGACTGATTTTCAAGTATGAATGTCAAAATCCTGACTTAATTAAGAATTGTCACTGTGATTATGAATAAATAGGTTTCAGCATCGTCACCGCTAAAATCCCACATTTTTGGATTTTTTCCCCATTTTTTCACTGTCACCCAAAGACCCTTAGTTATTTGAAAATTTTGAAAAAAAATCACCTAAAGAGCCCCAGCCTTTAAAATATTTTCAAAATGTTCACCCAAGGACCTTTTTTTTTATTGTAGCAAATTTGTCAACCACATAACCAATTGTTTCTCTCTCACTCAAACCTCTTAGCGTGGGAGCTAGCAGACATTTGAAACACATCTGAGTACAAACGGTGAGTGATTTAATATGTAGACAGCCTGACAGGGACCCCTGAAACACGATTCTTAAGTGCCGCAAATGGTGCTTTAAGGAGGGAGGTCTAGGCAAAGTTTATACAGGGGTGAAGTTTTTAAATTGATCCAGCCATGTTGAAACATATACCAGGTTATTTGTCTAACTATAAGGATTCCAAAAAGGTATAGTTTGTACTATCTGCTATCTAAAGTTTTGGAGTTATAGGCTAAAAACAGGAAAATCAATAAAAACGGTTATTTTCAGTTGTACAGGGGTCTAATTTTAAAGTTTCTCCAATTTGGATAATAAATGATGCAAATTATTGATGGAGCTCATAGGATTAAAATAAGGAATAGTTTTGAGTATCTTAAATGCTTGCTTAAACAAAGTAGGGGGGAAACAAGGTCAAGCCCCATTGAATGCAATGGACGCTGACCTTTAGGGCCCCCTACATTGGTAAGGAAGAAAATGGCAGTGTTCAAAGACACAGATCTCCATTCAATTACTTCTTATAGCAAGTGTCCGTATGGACAGCCAAGCATGACTGCAATCCCGCATTGTGTCCTTAATAATTAGGTTGGTTCTGGTCTTATCATTTGCAGGGCATGTTAGGATACCTGTACTTGTTACAGACATGCAAAAATCTGATTTTTTGATTAGCAAATCACTGAAAGTGCCTTTCTGAAAGTGCCTTCTTAAAGTTTTTGGTTTTCCTTTCTTCTACTTTTCTATAAAATGTCCATTCTTTGTCCAAAGAACTTAAAGGTGCATTTCGTGATTTCAGCAGCTTCTGTTTTATTCATTGATCACTAGATATCCTTGAGAAGAGATATCCTTGAGAAAAGCTTATTCACAAAATTTGAATTTATCCCGATCTTGCGGTTTTGTGTTATGAGCAATTGCTCGTTTCCCACGGTCCCATAGGCTATTGTGCTGTAATTTTCTGTCTGTTTATGGACAGAAAATACAAAATTGCAAATTTCTTACAGATGCGACCGAATTTGCATGTAAGATTGGGCACACGTGGATTACTAAGGCTAACGGTTTCAGATGATATAAAATCACAACATATTTTAGGTAAGTCGGGAGGACGAGGCTGTGGATCAGGAAATGCCCCTTTAAGAATTTAGTTTCACAAAGCTCTCAATTTTGATAAAAACAGGCAAAAATTAATCAGTTACACAGACCTCATGGGAAAAACTGGTAAGCAGATAACCACTACAAAATGATATCCTGTACTTCCAATGTTGCAGGTTTAAAACCTTGGCCTTAGCTTAAGCTTTTAAGGTCACTTCTTCAATAGTCGTGTCCACACGGAGGCTTGAACTCTGGAGTTTTGAAACTCTGGAGTGTCAATCAGGTTTTTTGGTTGTGTGGAAGCATTCAGAATTTTAAACTCCAGAGTTTTATCGAGGGTCTAGTAGGGGTTTTATCCCTCTAAAAAACTTTGGGGTGAAGCTCCGGAGGTTTTGGAGTGTTGTGTGGACAGCTTCGGGGGATAGTGAGCGGAGGTGACCTCGCAAGGTCATCTTTGTTGTGTGTTGACTTCTGATCTACACTTCGATATGAGAAGTAGAGGAGAATGGTAGGGGGAAGTTTTCAGAGTTCCGACCATCATGTGGACACAATTTGGAGTGAAGTATATAATTGGATTTAATTTTCACCTCTGGAGTTTCAAACCCTTGGAGTTTTGTGACCGTGTGAACATGGCTAATCTCTAGAAGCTAGTTTTCAATTGCCTTTCAATCACTAACTTTTGCCAGAAATCTGTGATTTTGGACCAAAAATGGTTTAAAATCTCAAAATTGTTGATGTTTTTCGAAAAAAAAATTAACTTTGCCCCCTCCCATTTCCCTTCCCTAAAGTCTAGTGCCGCCACTGCTCACTTTATTTTCTGTAATGCTAAATCAAAGCAATTAAGGTCTTGACCTATCTTGCAGTAAATGAACTATAACTATTATTGTGTATTTCCCATAAGATGGAAATCCATGGCACTGCCCTCTGTAAAGCTCACCCAGTACATTTAAAGGTGCAACGAGAGATTTTTGAGGCACCCAAATATTGTGTCATAATAGTAATTTCATATAGACTAGACACTCAATAGATTTCTTACCTTGTATTTGGCTAAAGAAATGTCTTAAAAGACAGAAAAAGGTGATTCTGATTTGCTTGTATTTCAATATAAAACAGACCTGAATTTTGTATTTGCTCCTATACGAAATTAGAAATTTCACAATTTTTGAACCAAAGAACATTTCTCAGCTTAATCCTTTCAGATGGGGTTATTTTTGATGGAAAGCTTTACATCAGTGCAAAAGTCAGTACTTTCGATTTTTTAGGTACAACCATGTAGGTCAAATACTCCGTTGCAACCTTTAATCAAGGCCTTGTCCCATATGTTTGGACTACAATAGTGTGTTTACCCTATGATGGTTGTCTGACTTATCTCAGTAATGCTAACTCATGTAATTAATCAAGATCCTTTCCCATCTTTTGGTGAATGAACTATAACCCTCACCTGAAATGAATCAGCCTAAACAGTTTCTTAGTGTGTAATCAAGTAAATTGAATTAAAACCACTCTGGAGTAGTTTTATTCCAATGGCCAAGAAAATACACATCTGAATTGTGTAAATGTCCTTGTAAATCTGGTCTTTCTTATTTATGTTATCGTTGCTTATAAAGGTTCTCGATTTACCATGTAATTTAACTCTTAAAGGCCATGGTCCGATCGCTAATAGCCTCGTTCACAGAACTCCAGATATTACTGGAAGTGGTCTAAATTTTAGTATCTGAAGAAAGCTACTATTTTATCTCATTTACCCTATGAAATAGGCTAAGGTTTGGAAGTTATGAGTGAAAATGTGCCCCATTTTGGTTGACCAATATTAGAGGTGCAACAAGAGATTTTTGAGGCACCCAAATATTGTGTCATAATAGTAATTTTATATAGATTAGACACATGATAGATTTCTTAACCTTGTATTTGGCTCTCTTAAAGGTGCGTGTTCCGATCGTCTTTGGGACCCCCCTGATTTACCCGGAAGTAGTATCGATTTTGATATCAGATGAAAGCCCATACTTTTCTCATTGTCGTCCTGAAATTTGAGCCCTCAAATCCATTTCATTCCCAAGATATAAACAAAAAACCTCCGTTTTAGTGGTTAACCATCAATATTAGCAGAGTATTGCCAGGCTTTCATATCAAGTAGAGAACATAATAAACATAAATCGGAACAAGCACCTTTAAAAGAGAGTAAAAAAGGGCAATTTTGATTTGCTTATATTTCAATATAAAACAGACCTGAATTTTGTATTTGCTCCTATACGAAATTAGAAATTTCACAATTTTTGTACCAAAGAACATTTCTCAGCTTAATCCTTTCAGATGGGGATATTTTTGATGGAAAGCTGTACATCAGGGCAAAAAATCAGTACTTTCAATTATTTAGGGACACTTGATATGTGAAATAGCTTGTTGCACCTTTAATTTTACACAGTAAATGGGACTTATAAAATCCTGCTTTTTAGCTTTCATCTAAAAATGGATTGAAATATTGGCAAGGAACTTTACAGATGGGGTTTGGGGTGAAGGCCCTTTTATCAAGATGAAAACTTTATACACATAAATCAGGCCAACCCCCTTTAAAATCCGAGATCTTTTGAAAATGAAGGAAAAAGACTGGAAATTTACCACATAATTTTTTAATAAAAGTTAAGGCCATTCTAGGTGTCCATTATAATATTCCTTGGTGTAAAACCAGAGGGTGTATTGAGTCAATCCCACAATGCACCAGTTTTGGGAAATTTCACCTCAATAGGGTCATGTGATCCTTCCAAAATCCTATTCTTAACACATAAAAACCCTGACTTTTATGTTAGAAGATATAAACCGTTTCTCAAAGCAAAATTATTGCTCACCTGAGAGCTTTCGCCACGTAACACTGTAGCTTGATCACTCACTGAGTGTTGATGATGGTGTGTTGATGAGATGTCAGAGATCATCAGACCGTGACCGAAGGTCACATGATCTCTGACAAAGGAGAGTGTTGTATGCTCTGGAAAGACGGTGCCGCCCCTGGTCACGGTTGAGGTCGCTCTGTGAAGTCCTAATGTGGATGGCCTCCTTTACACCTCTCCTGAACCAATCAGATTCTTTATCCAGAATCTTGACATTGTCCCAGTCCATGTTATGACCTGCTTTATTGTGGTCAAAAACAGGGGAGTTGACTGCTCCAGGTCTTTGATGTTCACCTACATACGCTGACCTACAGTCTTGACAATTTATCTGGTAAACAGTGCCAGAATATTTCATGGATGGAGTTTTGTCCTTTGGGGCAACAAGAAGAGAGCGAAGCGTGTTCTGTGGTTTAAAATGAACTGCGATACCATGTTTGGTGAAGATCCTACGTAATGCTTCTGAGGCACCCTGGACGTAAGGTAGAACCACACTTCCTTTGTGCTGTTGACTGTTAACGTGTTGTCGAGTACTCGACTCACGGGGACCGGGAGTGGCTGTGTCAAACACCCAATCTTTATACCCTGACTTTTACACTCATTTTCGCCCCCAAAGTGTTAGTACTTTTTTTAGCATGATCATGAAATGTTTTGTGGTCCTCTAGCTTCTTGAACACTTTTTATCCCTAAGTACTGACATGAGTTTTATACAGTAGAGTATAGGCAATTGCAATGCATTATGGGATTGGTTCAAAACATCCTCTGGTGTAAAACTAATTTTAGTGTTCAATGCAAGTCAGGGCCGTACGCAGGATTTTTTTACGGGGGGTGCGGGTCTTCGAAAAAGTGGACCTTTTTTGGAAAAATGGACCTACCCCCAAAATGGTCCTTTTTTGGATGTTTTGAACATCTCATCACCAAAATGTGGACTTTTTCGTCATATTTTCTCTAAATTTTGGATTTTTTTATATAAAAATCGGCAAAAAGTGGACCTTTTCCCCTTTTGTGGAAATTGATGGGGGGGGGGTGCGACCGCACCCCCCTGCGTACGGGCCTGGTGCATGTTCCAATCTATCCATTTCAGCCATTTTAAGGAACTTTGACAAAAATGTGCTAGTGTCTCCTAATTGCATTTTTTCCCTATTTCAATTTTCCCTTCCTTTTCAGGGTACGTATTACCCTTACTAACGCACTCAGCAGGCCTTATGAAGCCATCAATGATAATCAAGCAGTTTCAATTATAAATCAGAATAAATTATATTTTCCAGATATCAAGGCCCTTTCAAAATTGATCAATAAACACTGATCAATAACAGTATTGACTGTGCCATCTACCACACATATTTAACAATATGGAACAATGTGTTAATTACAAGAACCACACTTGGTACCACACTTATAGATAGGGGATAGTACCAGAGAGAACCGTGAACCTAAATGACCCTTTCCATTAACCATAGGCGGATTAGGGGGGCGCACCCGGCGCGTGCCCCCTATTTTTTGCAAACCAAAGGACGCCGGGCGCCTTGTAGATGGAGAAATGCTTTTTGCCGCACAGGGCGCCCTGTATATCTAGGAAAATGACCTTTTGTGGGCGCCCCTGCCGACACAATTTGTTTTCACTCTGTTTTCAATTCTGAGAGCAGGGTAATAATTTTTCTTTTTTGTTGTTGGTGCTCTGGTGCTTGAAAAAATATAAAATATAGGCGTTGGCACTCCCCCCTTCAGAATTTAGAACCGAGTGAAAAAAAAATTGGGTCTACCAACCCCGGCTACCGGAAATGTTTAAAAAAGCGAATAGTGCGGCGCCCCCCCTATTGAGAATTCCTGGATCCGCCCCTGTTAACTTACAATTATTACAGTTTATCTTAGCTATGGAGACCATATTTTTCAACTCAATTTGTGCTTGTCCTAATTGTCAATAAAGGCATAAATTTGAACAATTCAGTTTAAAAGCCCTTAGTTAAAAAAGTACTGCAAATCAAAATTCTCAAAATCCTCTGGCAGGGACATACACCCAATAGGGTCAAATGTCATATAGCGGTCATTGGAGGATAATCCGTGCACTCCCCAGACAAGTTTTGGGCCAATAATTCTTTATTAGTTTTTAGACTGAGTAAGATACAAATGTGTAACAAGAAACAGGGAATCAACTATCATTCATCTACAGTGGATTTTAGCCTTCTTACAAGTTATTAAATACGGCTTATGTCAATTCAACCTGAAAATCTCTGAATCTGCAAATCATGTTACACTGCATTATTTCAATCACAGCAATTTAACCAAATTACCTTACCGTAATTACTTTTACAAAGTGTAATAGAAACTGGAAACAAAAATGTTATCAGGAAAATTACCTCATTTGAAATTAAAACTTTGGCAAAATCTCAGAATCTACAAATCATGTCATATCCCATTACTTCACTTGCAGCAATTTAACCAAATTACCTTACCTTAATTACTAATTTAAAAACAAATTGTAACAGAAGCTGAAAACAACAAAAAATAATGTTATCAGGAAAATGATCTCATTTGAGATTGAAGGTCCCTGACCTGATCGCCAATAGCCTCGTTCCCAGAATCCCAGATTTTACCGGAAGTAGTCAAAATTTTGGTGCTTGAAGAAAGCTACTATTTTATTCATGTATACCTTGTGTAATCTTAGGGGTAGGAGATATTAATGGTTTGGATGTTATGAGCAAAAAGGTGCCCTATTTTTGGTCAACCAATATTAAAGGTGCAACAAGAGATTTTAAGGCATCCATATATTGTGTCAAATTTAGTGATTTCATATTATATTAGACACCCAATAGATTTTTTACCTTGTAAATGACTACAGAAAGTGTAACCAAAAGGCGATTTTCATTTCGTCAATAAAACTTAGGCTGAATTTAGTATTTGCTCCTATAGTAAATTAGAAATTTCACAATTTCTGTACCAAAGAAATTTTTTCAGCATTATCCTTTCACGTGGGGATATTTTTACTAGAAAGCTTTACATTAGTGAAAAATCATTATTTTCACATTTTTAGGGACACCGGTTTTACGTGAATCATTTTGTTGCACACACCTTAATTTTACTGAGTGTCCCTATGAGGCTTACAAAAATCACATTTTTAGCTCTCATATCAAAACAGATGGAAATATCAGCGTGAAAATTCATAGATGTGGTATTGGGATTAAGGTTATTCAATCACAATGAAAACTTTATTAATAAATCCAAGTAATCCCCCTTTAACTGTTGATATAGTAAATTGATAATTTCTCACAACATCAGCAGTGATTTTTCTTACTACACTGTAAAGTGGTTGATTTTTGTGAGGGTTTTAATTTCATAGAACGCATATTAAAAACAAGCAAATTTTTTTGATCCACAGGGCTCTAAGGTCCGGGCTTTTGAAACCGTGAAATAAACTGTTCAAAACTAAATATTGTTGAAAATTAATACGCCAAAAATATCGGCTATTGCAGTGCAGTTGATGTTGTGCAAAAGGCATACTGTCATCAAACACATCAAAATGGATTCACTTGGAAAAATAAAAATGATATAAAATATCTCCATATTTTTGAGCTGGAACACGGCACCGTTACCGTTCAACCCTCCGCTAGTGAGCCGGTCGTGCATTGCAGAACCACTGCACGGCAAGGAGGTATCAATTTTTAGCTAATCAGATGGAAGCAGACAAACAATGGAACTTATTTGCAATGTTGCTATTCCCATCAGGGCTTTTCAAATACTTTTTTTAAAAAAAAAAAAAATATTTTTCTCAAACAAGTGGCGAGGTATCCAGAATGCTCCATTTGCCTTCGAATTATAAGCTGAGTAGAATTTTGTTTACATTTCATATGGCAAGCAATCTGAAATCAATGCGTATATTTGAATAGTACAATTGCATACCTTTTAGATTTTTGTGCTTGCAACTGCAGATTATATTTTACCAAGATTGAAATTTCCTTGGCATGTACGTTAGGCTATAAGGTAACTCAAACAGATGGCCATACTTATGGGTAACCAATAAAACAGCTAATCTGTTTTTAAAGCAGACAGGCCAATACGAAAACCATCTTTCACATATAAAATAAATTGATATTGTCGTAATAAGATTCAGCCAGGCATGCTCACAAAGGCTATATACCCCGACATATATTAATTTATGATATATGGCATAGCATTTTACCAAATGCATAAAAGAGACCAAAATGATACTAAGAAATGTTCTCACATCTCTTTGCCGAGCAGCCGCCGCTTCCAGAATTTCTTTCTCCCCCGTCCAATCTCCACCAATATCCTCTGCCATGGCTGAATCCACTGATACCAGTCTCTTGGGGAGCTGGTGGTTCTAAGTTCTCTGCTTCCTGCCGCCTGGGTCATGCTGAGGTCAATCTGTGTCCGAGGGATTCCGGCGAAGGGTGATGGGAAAACTGTCAACTGCATCCAAGGTCGTTACACTATCAAACACTTCCATCATCGGACACAATGGAGGCCGGCGTGACGGACTTGATTCTTTGGATTAGCAAAGACCGGATGAGCTTTATATTAACCCACTCTAGAGTCCGGCAGTGACAAAGTGTCTGGTCTTTGAGGTGTGCTTTTAAGTGGCGGAGATGATGAGGGTAGGGTTTCATCAAAACTTGAATCCATTTTTGGACGGAATCCTCTACGGCTAACATGTTTTTCTGTGGGAATCTGCATTGGAAATTTCATGCAACGGCAGCTCTGTGTTTTCTCAAACAGCTGGGCGATGATTTTGTTGATGGAAAATGCAGTTTCATTGTGCTGACTCTTAATGGTGATATCATCGGTTCAATTGCCTGGCTTCATTGTTGTCAAAACCGATCCACTTCTTCACTCCTCTGTTGGTATTCTACAGCCTCAGTGCAATGCCATTTCTGTTGGGGATATAACAGTCTCTGTATAAGGCACTTTTTACGCTTGATTTTTTAATTAAGCTTCAGTTAATGCACTCTCTATGGCAAAAATGTTTCTTCGCTGACAGATATTTCACTGGTAACATCCTCCTTTGCAAATACGAGGAATTCTGATTGGGCTTCAGATTCTGATTTTTATACTGCTACCTGAGGAATTGCCGATTCATCCATTTCGATAGCTGAAAATTCAGTTTTACGTTCACTACGTTCTATGCTGGGAGAATCACTTCTTCAGTGACAGCTTCTAGTCAAACACTCACATCTGCATCAGTGGTGAATATCCTCCACAGGTGGCAAAAGATTCCATCTGTGTCTCACTTCCAAGATTCCCTCCTCGACAACATGAGGAGATGCAGAATCTTTAAGGGTATCCATTTCTCTGAGGGGTGAAGCAGGCCATTCTGACAAACTGAATATACATAACTTTTAACTTCTTCAGTCACAACACTCGATTCTTCATGTCTTTGGCACTTTCTATTGGTTTTCTTGCATAGACTGTTTCTTCTGGTAGTAGTTTCTTTGGACTAAGTCTCAAGTGTTACTTCACTATGTTCTATACATTTACAATTTGTACATCAACTTTCAGGACTTGTCAATTCTTTCATCACTGCTCCACTACAACATTCTACTTGGTTTGTTTTAAACTCTGCCACTTTCACCACACAGGGTGATTCCTTTCTGAAGTACTGTTGCTATGGGCAACACCTCCATTTTGTACTTCTCCAACAGGGTAAGTTCTTTGGCCCCACCAGCTGAACTTCAATTTCTTTGCGTGAAAGACTTCACAGCTCCCTTCTTTCACTGTGCTTGTGGTGTTCATGCTCCACCAAATTATCAGGTTTGTCTAACACCCCACTTTCCCCATCAATAAGCTATCTTTTCTTTGGTGTTAGAATTGACAGTCTGCAGTTGACGCTTTGATTATTACCCCCATTGTCCAATTGTTTCATCAACTTCGACCGACCTCATTTATCCCCTCTGGTGGTATGTCTACATTAACAATCTCATTATGCTACTTTCTACTTTTTTATATTCCTGGTCATTTTCAGATTCAACCTCTTCAACTCTTCAATTACTTCTTGCTGTATGCAACAACTTTGAGCTTCCGTCTTCGACCTGCCCACTTTGTGATTGTTCAAGTGCGGCCACCAAATTATCACATTCTCTAACACCCCACTCGCCACAATCCAATAAGACATCTTTTCTTTGGCTATTAGCATTTACAGTTTCTGCATGGTTGATGCTTTGATAATTACTCCCATCATTGTACGATTGTTGATCAACTTTGCCGACTTCATTTGTCCCCTCTTTTGGTGGTTCTACACTCACAAACATCACTTGCGCTATTTTTACTTCCTCAACATTTTCACCTCTTCAACTGCTCGGCTTAGTTCTTGCTTGTATGCAACGAGGCAAATTGAACCACAGCCTTCTACATAATCCGTAAGATTCGAAACTACACTCTCATTAGGTTCTTCAGATTCGATGTTGTTACACTGACATCCTCATTTTCACTTGGCATTCATATTTTTGCTTCATCAAAAGGTTCATCTGCCATAGTTGATTCTTGCACCATACATATCCTTATGATGGTTCCTCAATCAAGCTCAAACTGAATTTTTCTCCTCCTGTGGCTCAACACCAGCAATCTCACTTACAATATTTTCCACACTTACTTTTTCCGGCAATTCCTGAGATTGCCACTTAAACTTTCTGCATCACTTGCTCCTTCTACTTGGCATGCAAATGAGGCCATTTGAACCACTCCTCTACTAAATCTGCAACTTCCTCAATGCTTTCTCATTAGGTTCTTCAAGCTCACCTATTGTTACAGAGCATTCTTCACTTTCCATTTCTGGTTCTTCATTTCTTCAACATTAACGCTGCTTCATTTTGCATATTGTACCGTACTTTCATCCTCTTCATCCATCCTCAGTTGGGTGCCCACCCCTCCCATTTCTCCTCGGTGGTTCATCCTATGGTTAATGAAGATACTCACCATATTTTCGGGTTCTGCACTTTTTCAGATTGCACTTCATCCATTTCTGCTGTACTTGCTTCTTGCTTAGAGGCAAATGAGGCCATTTCATCAACCTTTATCTACAAAATCACAACTCCCCATCTGATTTTCCCTCAGGTTCTCCAGATTCCACTGTTGACATGACAACATTATATCTCTCTCTGTGTTTTTGTCTGTGTTTGCAACCTCGGCATTTCTTGCTTGTAACAAATGTGTATTTCCACATTATTCACATAATCTTCAACTCAAACTGCCAAAGATCTTCAGAACAGATCTTTAGACTGATTTGGGCATATCTTCACCTTCAATCAACATCTCTGGCCCTGTGCTGTCATTTAGTTCTGACCACACCCATAGGAAACCTTAAGAATCTGGTGTAAAATTATCTTTTTCTTATTTATCCACTTACTGGTCTTTCGAGCTTTATTTCATCCTCCTCCCCCTCTTCTTCAGCAACCGTTACTCTTTTGGCAAATCAGAGGTGCCATCATCTTCTTCGTCTGCCTCCTGATCTGTTGTATGCACCTGACTCCGGCCCGATGTAGTCATTAACTGTATAAGACTCCCCACTTGATGATCGGGGTGACCCATCGTCTGAGCAAGTTTCACTGCTTGGAGAAGCTGTTCTTTCTTCTCCTAGTGGAGACAAACTGTCTTCCCTTGGGAAAACAGGCTTATGTGAACCAACAGTGATGAAGTCAGCTTCTTCATCTGCTTCACCCATTAATTTTGATCTATGAAGTTCTTCCACTTTATCAGAAAGGGTTTGTCTGTCAAGAGCCTTATCATCAAGATCAGAAATAAACACATCTGCAATATCGGATACAGAGTTGGAAGGGGTTTTGGGAATATTCTTTAAAGGTCTTTGTGGAATAACGTTGATGTCATCATTGGAAAAAAAGATGTTCTCCGATGCTGCCTCAGCAGATGGAGAAGATGGTTCTATTTCATCCATCCAATTCTTAACATCTTCAACTTTTTGTGACTCTGACTTCTCAAATAAAGTTGTTTGCTCTTCATCTTGCAATACATCTTGCTGACTTTCTTGGAGATGTACTTCATCCCCATTTGTTGCTACACTTTGAGAATTCACAGCATTTACTCCCAATAGGTCAGCTGATCCTCCTTGAGAAGAAATGCCTGAGTCACCAAAAGAATTGTTTAAAGTTCTGGCATTTTCATTACTTGGAAAAAATGGATTATTATTGGTACCTTCATCTACAGAGAATGGATTCATGCTAAAACCTGATAATAAATTGGATTCAGATTCCAAGGTGGAGGTACTACTTAATGGTTTGTCTTCTATATCAGTTGATACTTCCACATGTGGATCCAAAATAGAACCACCCATTGTGGCAACCATCAAATCCTGTCCAGCAGGGCCTTCAAGAGGATTGTTGAATACATTGTTGACATTTTGGCTTGCATCATCTGAATTTGTTTTCGCCATGTTGTCCATTGCACCTAAGTTGAATAACTCATTGCTATTACTAGTACTTTCATTCATGTTATCCAAATTGCCTGAGATACCTAAATCAAATACACCATTACTGTTCTTGTTTATTAAATTTCCTTCAGAAGGTGCAGCACTCAGCAAAGTACCTAAACCAAAAGGATCATTTGCATTTTGGCTACCATCATTCTCTCCAGTCCCAGGTGGCACTGAGGTATTGCTAAAATCCCCCAATCCAAGTAGATCATTAGCATTTTGACCCTCTAAGTTTGTGTTCTGAAATGGGTTATTGGAAGACAAAGTAGTGCCTGATGTCAAAGATGGCGATTGTGGTGGTGCTGCAAAAGGATCCAGACCGAGAAAATCTTCAGTTTCTCCAAGTGGAACACTGCTGGGACTGGAAGGGGAGGTCGTCATGGTTTCAAAGGGGTCAGAGGTCACTGGTGTTGACTCAAAAGGATTACTTGGTGATGCTTGGTTACTGCTACCTGATGTGGAATCACCCATACCTGCAAAGGGCTCAAGATCTAATAGTGAAGGAGGCTTCAAGGCAGAGTTCAAGCTGTTTAAGTCTGGCAAAAGATTGGCTTCAGATGATGAAATCACTGTACTCGCAGGAACCTCCAAACTGCCAAAGGGATCAAGATCTAGTAACCCAGGTGGTCCTGGTCCTGTAGTTTTGGGATCTAAATTGCTAAAGGGATCAATGTTTAATAGAGCAGAATCCTGGTCCGCTTTGTTATTATTGCTAGTGCTGTCAAAAGGAGTGTCAAGTACTCCAAGACCAAATGGGTCATCACTATGTGAATTTTGTACTGATGTGCCTGTAGGACTGGAAGAGGATCCAATACCAATACCAAATGGATCATTGCCACATGAATTGTTTTGATTGGGTGACAGACTCCCTTGGCTTGCATCTAAAGGGTCCAAACCTGACAACAAATCCCCACCTAATAAATCCACTGTTTCAGATTCAGGCTTGCTACCTAACAGTTCCGTGACACGGGTTGGATCACCTTCAAGATCCTCCAGGAAATGCTGTACAACCGGCATGATCTTCTTACGAGATGCAGCTACATTGCCCTGGTCAAAGGCCGCCACAGTTGAAGGTGAATTCTCAATTTCTGAAAGTTGTAAAGGTGGTGTTTCTGTTTCCTGTAGTGTTCTGACCAGAATGTCTTTCAGAGATTTAAATCCAGAGGTGTACACACCCAGCTGTCTCTGCGGCGTCTCTTTGTCAACTAGAGCTAAGTTGATCAGCATGAGAATATGGAGGTTTCGATCTGTGCAGAACTTTTGCAAATCATTCTCTAGAGAAGGTCTTTGTAGTAGATCCTGGAGTTAAAAATAATAAAGGAAAGGGGAACATGTTAATTATTGGTTTTACTATTTGGTATCACAATTGTACAACAATCAGACTCTCTAAGCTAAGCAATGTCTTTGCAATGTACTTTAAATATCAGGTTTTTCTGTGGAAAAATGTCGCATGGGTGCAAAACACAAATACAGCAGACAAAATATTAACTTAATGCACATAATCCAACATGATCACATTTTAATATGACACACAACCTCAATTTTTCTCGATGTTGGGATTTTGGTACCATTGGATTTGATACAGTTGGTCTGATTGGCTCATTATGGAAATAACATGAGATAACCTTCTGAGTAGCCAATCAAAATAGTGCTTCGACATCTTTGTGTATAAACCATATCACCATTCTTACAGAATCACTGATTTGCTCCATACATGATATAACCTTCCAAGTAACCAATCAAAATAGTGCTTAGAGGCCAAGGGGATTAAAATAATAATTTTAATCATTCAAATTGGGGATCCTTTAATTTATCCCCAAAGTTATTTTTTATCAAATGCTGTGTCTTTTTCCTTGGCTTGTTGGAGCTAGTTGATTGAAGTTGGTGACATTTTTAACTCCCTGGGGCCTAATTTGATTGGTCACTTAGAAGGGTAATATCATGTAATGAGCAAATCAGAGATACTGTAAGAATAGTGGTATGGTTTACACAGAGATATAGAAGCACTATTTTGATTGGTTGCTCAGAGGGCTATCTCATGTGGTGTCCTGTAACGAGCCAATCAGACAGATTGTATCATAGGTGGTAGAGCCCGGGGTGTTAAAGCCACTATCAGTGATTCCCTCAATTATGTCAAAATATTGAAATTTTCAGGAATAGCTTAAAGGTGTTTGTTCCGATTTATGTGTATTGTGTTCTCTACTTTATATGAGAGCCTGGCACTTGCACATACACCCCATCAAGTACTGTGGGAACCAAACTTGCGGTTTTGATGGTAGACGCAATAATGCATGTTGCAAAGCCCTATTCAGTACTGTGCGAATATTGATGGTTAACCACTAAAACGGCGTTTTTTTTGTTTATATCTTGGGAATGAAATGGATTTGAGGGCTCAAATTTCAGGACGACAATGAGAAAAATACGGCCTTTCATCTGATATCAAAATCAATACTACTTCCGGGTAAATCAGGGGGGGTCCCAAAGACGATCGGGACACGCACCTTTAAAAGTGAAGGATAAGTTTGTAAAATTTCCATAAGTTAAATTTTGCAACTGAAAAAATTACAGATAAGGAAGAAAACAGCAATGTTCAAAGATTTGAATCTCCATTCAGTAAGTAGTATGTGTTCGTACGGACAGTAATGACTAAAAATATCCGATTCTGTCTTTATTAGGTTGCTTTCATACTTAGCACTTGTAGGGTATGTTAGGATAGCTATACTTGTTACAGACATGCAAAAATCTGATTTTTGATATTTTTTTTTATTTTCTGATTCAGCAAAATCACTGACAGTGCCTTTAATTAAGCCATAATGATTCATTCAAGAGCAAAATCAGACATTCAGTTTTGACGTCACAGTATTTCTCTAGAATCCCTGCATTATTGCTTCAAAAGGCAGATTGACACACAATTTATTCTGGATTTCAGCAAATGTGTTTGTAATAAATATATGATAAAATAAGCAATATGAGTACTAATGTTTTTTTTTTTTTTTTTTTTTTTCGCGCACTTCTGATCTAGCGCGAAATTAAGAACTTGCGAAAATGTTTATTTTGTGTGTAGGTCTATGTAGGATAGCTGAAAAGAGCGAATTTAAACAATCAACATGTATAAACATAAACAGAAACAGCGAAAAATTAACGGGCGAAAATTATCACTTTACAGTACTTTTAACCTTTCTTGAAAGAGACACAGGCTTCTTTTCAACAAAATAATAAAATTTCCTTGCCTTCATTTGCTCTAAAAAGATTGTCTAACGGAGGAAGAACAAAAAACACAATTTTACACAACAAAAATTCTGTCATAGTACCAAAAGACATATGCCAAAGAACTTCCATGATTTGAGCACTTAGTGTAAATATATTGTATTTTCTACCAAATGTGTTAAAATTACTTATTATATGACCATCAAGGACTCATACTCATTGATTTATTACCTCTACTGGCCCATTATTCAAAGCACGCTCTTTGATTGTTTAGTTACTGCATTATTCTGGCCGCAAAATTAATTCTGCAATTTATGGGTCGCGATTACGCTAATTCATGATGCAAAGCAAACACATTCTTTTTGGCGCGCGGTGACCGTCACTACTAGGCGCATGCGCTAACATTTATGCGGAGGAAACATGGCGCGCGCTGTAAAGACGTAAAAAACCGTTTACGTTTTTATTAGAATCTCCAGTTTTCCTGTTATTATTTTTTCATTTATTTAGTATAAATAGAAATAAAGGGTGCGATGTCGGGTTGGTACATTTTGTGACCCCACTTTTTTCTGCTCCCATTTTAATTCAGCACAATACAAGTAGCCCCTCCACTTTATTCCGTCAAGGCTGCTGAAATTTCAATGGGAGCAGACAAAGGTGGGTCACAAAATGTACAACCCTGCGATGTCCATGTTTATGCCGAATAATGTGTCCTCGGCAGTAAAACAGTCGAATAATAGATCTCGGCTTTGCCTCGCTCATTATTCAGTTTTTTATTGCCTCGGACACATTTTCTTGCTAAACATAAACATCTTACCCTTTATTCTATTCTAATATACCACAAAGGTGACCCGTTTGGTCAACAGTGTGCATAGCAAAAGGTGAACAAACTCTAACTACTTTACTTTATTGTGTGTTTTAACACTGTAACCTAGATTTTCTGAATACTTACATTCTGGAGGGATTTGATTACAAAAATCATTTCATTGTACACCCAAAAGTTGCGGATTTGGAACTTAATAATTCAGTGACATTAAAAAAGCATTGCAACCATGCAAATACTTGTGTTCCCTGGCACGCGAGTGTCTCTTGCCGCCATGGTTTGTAAATGGGGGGCCAAAGGTCACCTGAGGTCCCAACATGTCCCCCACCACACCGCCCCCTCCTTTCCCCACACCAAGTTACATCACTAGCCCTTACGGAACTCATATGGCATCCAATATATTAGGGGTTACATTTTGACCACATATACACAGACATACAACCAGAGTAATCCCTATGTGCCTTCTGCAATTCTTGCAAATGACACAAAAATATGGGTTTTAAATTTTTTTGAGGATGCACTCTTTACAAAACGTGTTTCTTTAGAAACCCTTTGTTACACTGCTTTATGTGCTACAGCTGCAAACTAAAATTCTCAACTTCGGTCTCAATTTACCATATTCGCTGCTCAATTGCATCGCATGCCAGATGTAATCCACTCAGGCCAAAATTGGCCTTTCATATGCACTAATTATGACGTTAGGGTGAAATTTAATCCTTCAATGCTTCTCCTTTCCATTGAACTTTATTCGGTTAATATCCATACTGTTGTTATTCTAAATGGAATAAAGTGTAATACAAAGGAGGAATTTTAGGCGGAAATGAAATTTCACCCTAACATCCTAATTAGTGCATATGAAGGGCCAGGTCTGTACCCAGTAGGGGTGTGGGGTGAAGGAGATGGTTCCATCCCCAAATTCCACATAAGGGGCAAAAGGTCCCCTCTTTGCTGATTTTTGTATAAAAAGGTCCAAAATTTAGAGAAACTTTCAGAGAAAAAGTCCACTTTTGAGATGAGATATTCAAAACTCAAAAAGACCATTTTAAGGGTTAGGTCTTCTTTTATATAAAGAAGTCCACCTTTCGAAGTATTTCAAGTCCCCAAACAAATCCTGCATATGGCCCTAGAAAGGCCAAATTCCTCCCTTTACCGTTAGGTTTTCTCTAAACGTGTGTTTGTGCGTTGTTTGTGTCTACCTCTCAATTTCATGATTGTCAATTTGGCCAAAGTGGATTACATCAGGCACATGTTAATTGCACAGTGAATAAAGCAAATTGGGAATTGTAGACAGATTATGCACGTTAAGTCTTAACCAAATTTGAATATAGACTAACAGTGGTGTTACCACTGGGGCACTGGGGGAGGTGGGGGAAGCTCCCTGCTGCCCCCATACAAAAATATTGGGAAGGGGAACAAAAAAATGGGAAGGGAAGAAAGGGAGGGAGGGAGGAGAAAAAGAGAGAAAGAGGGAAGAGAAAGGGTAAGAAAGAAAAGAAAAAAAGGGAGAAGAAAATAATTATGTCTTTGATTGTAAATGTAATATAATTTGGCAAAGTGCTTGCTATAAATGTATTACTATGTACATCATGTCAACAAAAATACTACAAATCAACCTAATTTCATGACCAATTCTCCAAATTTCACAAGACTGCAACTTTGATGTAATTGCTACAATCAACTATCCTTATAAATGACCTTATTCATCTGATTAAATTTACAAGTTAAAAAAAAATCACTGTTGCTCATACATGAACATTTCTTGACGCTAAAAATAAGGTGTTTTACGGGATGTATGACTGACAGATCAATTGAATGGAAAGATCCAAGGGTTTATAACTGCCCAAGGAGGGCATCCATTTCGCCATTAAAGTTCCCAATTATTAAAATGATACACGACACCTGTCCTAAGAAGCTGATTACATTTTCCGAACAAAAATCCCCATCATATATAGTCCCATATATGATTGGCTCCTATCGGTTATAAAAAGGCAAGGTAATAGATAATAACGCAGCTACTTGTGACGGAAGCTAGATGTTACATTTCTGTTCCGCTACCGACCTGATTCTATACTTCAGACATTGCAGCAACATTTTTGTCAAGCATCTGAGAGTTGCAGTTTTAGCTGTTCAATTATTGTGGGTGCTTGAACGGACATCACCTATACATCCCAACAAAACTTGGGTCTGTGTAACATCTGCCAACAGAGAGCCGAAAATGGAGCCCACACAGGGTGCTGCGACACTTCCCCTCGCACGGCCGCGGGGTCTGATCATTACCAAGGAATTCTTACTTAGCATTTACACTAACAACATAACAGTTAATCCAGGGCAACAGCAGAACAACTTTAGTAACACCACCACCACGGATCTTACTCAATTCTTCTACACACCATCTCAAGAAGTAATCATAACCTGGTTCTACCCTCTGGTGTCTGCTTTTGGACTTGTCGGAAACTTGATCTTCTTGCTTCTTGTCTATTTGTGTATCCATCACATGAGAACGATCACCAACTTTTACTTGACTAATCTGGCCGTAACAGATATGATATTTATTGTGTCAGAAGCCGGTACTGTGCTGTGGCACTATGCCATGTCAGAGGGGTTGAGTATCGGCGATGTTTACACGACAAAAGCTAGTTGCCTCAGCTCCATTCTACTGACTTATCTCACCTACTTTGCTTCAATTTGTCTTATCACTTTAATGGCTTATGAAAGATTCATGGGAGTGTGCCACCCAATCAAATCTCATATGCTGAGAACAAGAAACGGACATTATTGTTGGTTGCGCTCACGTGGCTTTTTGCTCTAATGTGTGCTATGCCTGTTGCTATCACATCGGTAAACGTGCAACAGTTGCGCATCGATTGGCCGCTGGATGACAAGTACGATTCTTTACCGACTGTCATCTACACATGCTCAATGTATGATTCTACGTATTCAAATATCTATGTGTTTGTCCAATCATCACTCTTCATTTTGGCTCTATTCTTCACTGCCTATTTCTACATAAACATTTTACGATGCCTTGGCCGACGCACCGCTACCAGAGATGATCAGCAGCAAGATAATGCGCAAACGCGCAAGCGAGTACTGCGCATGCTGATCGCCAATACGCTGGTGTTTTTCATCTGTCTAGCACCGTACCAAATACTTAACCTCACAGATATTTGCTTCAAATGGTCCTCTGGCAAACACTTAAGTAACGAGCAATGGTTTCAAACCTTCCTGTGGTTTGCTAAATGCTCAACACTCCTGAACTCTGCTGTCAATCCATACATTTACAGTATTGCCAACAAAAGTTACTGCATGATCTTCTATCACATGTTCATGAAGTGCTGCAGGCAAAGCCCAAATTCCCAAGTGTAGTATCTCAAGACTAGCACATGGGTGCGCCACAGACACTAAAGACCAAATAGCCTGGGAGCTAGCAGACATTTGTAACATCTCAAGTACAAAAGGTTGAGTGATTAAATATGTTGAAAAACTGACAGGGACCCCTGAAACGTGATTCTTAAGTGCTGCAAATGGTGCCTTAAGGAGAGGGGGCAAGACAAAGATTGTGCAGGGGGTCAATTTTTTAAATTGATCCAATCATGTTGAAAAGTATACCATGTTATGTGTCTAACCATAAGGATTAAGAAAAGGTATAGTTTGTAATATCTACAGCCTAAAGTTTCAGAGTTATAGGCTAAAAACTGCAAAAAATCAATAAAAAGGGTCAATTTCAGTTGTACAGGGGTCAAACCTTAAAAGTTGCTCCGATTTGAATACAAAATGGTGTTTAAATTATTTGCGGAGCTCATAGGATCAAAATAAGGAATAGTTTTGAGTGTGCATTTTCGCACTGCCTCTGTGCGTATGTCAGAGCCTTGAAACAATGCCTGCGATTTAATGTCATGACCGCTGCGTAACACACTGACGTCACCGACCCAAGGAAGGTAAAAGCACTATATAGTATCTGTTATCTCAATGTTCAACAGCAATTAATCACTGCATTTCCAACTTCTGTCTGTACGACATGATGAAAGTATGGGAGAATGGTGGGCCACTGGTTAGGATTTTCATTTTTTGTGCTGAAGGTCCCCTGGTTCAAGCCCCATAGGCCACTTGCCAGAATTTAATTTCTAAATTTCTGGATGTAATTTGTGTAAGAACTTTTTGATTAAAATTACAGCAGTCACCGAATGCATGTGTCATTTTGCCATTATGTTTTGTGAATGTGGAAGGTCAACAAGGTCAGTCACACAATGTCACATAATCACACCAATAGAACCAGCTCTCCTATGGGTAGTCCCATGTGGCAGAAAGCCTGGACACTATCAACAGTTTTAAGTAGTACTGGCTGTACTCCCGATATCCCTCTCTCATACTGACCATGAGGCTTCACCAGCGAGCGCGTGTGCTTCACAGCTCAGTTGATACTTTTACCTGAGAAAGCGAGCCCGATCTAGGGCTGTTTTAAGTAAGAGTAGGTGGTCACCCCCTACCTTCCAAGCCATCCTGGTCAAGTTCAAAGAATAGCTCTTGTACATGGTTAAATTACGTTTGGTATACTGCCGAGGGGCTTTGGTTCTCGTAATTATGATAAATACAGTTTTGGAAATAAAAAAATTGCTCTTTTAAAGAGATGTAAAATATGACATATAACATTTTCTGTTGTCTCATCATTTTCACCCTTACTTAAGCATACTAATAATCACGCCCTGGATGATTTATGAACACTTGCATGTTGTTTTTCATGTTCGTCAAGAACTTTATTACTCCAACATGCATATTTTAGGTGGACAAAGACTTTGTACTTGCAGGTATAGCCAGACTTAGATCTCCTTTCAACCTCAGTGAATTGAACACATTGGGGGGGGGGTCAACAATATATTTTTTCCATAATTAATTTCAAACTAGAATTTCGTGGTTCTTGGCTTGCCGCGCTCACTATATTCAAGAATATAGGTGAGCCGCCCAGCCTCTTGTTGTCATCTTGACCTCACATGACCTTTGACCTTAAGTCTGTGACCTTTGACCTTATCAACATCTGAGGGACCCATGTTGCACCTCTGACACGAGTTTGGTTCCAATTGACACCTTCACTTTATCAATTGAGGTGAAGTTTTAGAAAACTAACAACTTTAGTGACACACACATCCCCATACAAACATACACTTTCACTATCTTTCAATACAACCAAAAAAGAAAGAATCCATGAGGTGATGGTATACTCGATTTGTTGATTTGCATGGAATGACTCCTACTGGGAACCTGGCTGGAGGCCTACGTAGGCCTAAAACAATTGTTTGATTGGACGTAACATAGAAAAAAAATAGGGTAGGTTGGTCGGATTTTTTTTTTTTTTATGTTTACATACACAGCACACAAAATATATGACACACATACAAACAATTGGCACATCTTCACTTTTCTGTAACACACATTTTTTATTTGTCATTTTGAATGTCCCTGCACCTTTAGAGTACCGAAGTATGACGTCATTTGTTTTTACATGGTTTTTTAAAACTTTTTTTTTGCACACAAAAAAATAAAATATTTAGGGTCGAGTGGGCCGGTAAAAAATAGGGTCGGTCGTGTAACGCCAATCACACACTTTTTTTTTAGCCTAAGTTGCAACCACAAATAGTTGGTGTTATGTGATTACATACGATTATGTTTTTATTTTATTTTACATGTTTATTGTATATGCCTACTATCGATTAATGTATCACTCCCTACAAATCTGCTCGAACGCTCAATTAAAATTCTAAAAACGCCATTATCAGTTTTCCACACGGAAGTGTCAGGTTCTAACTTTATGTGTAATCTGGGACTCAATTTCTCAAAAAACACTTATAATGACTGTCCTAAAAAGCCATATTTGTGGGAGCACAAAGGGGGGTCCATAACCTGACCCATCTGACCACTTCTGAATTCAGCAAACCCTTCACTGAATAAAGAACGGTTTAATACCGTTAATGTTTCCAAATTCCATAAGTGTGTCAGAAATGTGTCAGATGGTCAAGTTTCCAGAAAACCCCCCCCTCCCATACAAAGTCACTGTTGAAAATTCTGATCACCAGGGGGTGTTGTTTTGGCTGTAGTGGAAGAATGTTGTGACATCGGTTCATTAATCTTGGTTAAAAACACAAACAATATTAACGTTGTTTCGTAGGTAGCCACAAATGTGAATGCGAAATGGCATTTTCTTGTTTTATTAATTTAAAATTTTTTGACATGCAGGGTGTTTCTCAGGCAGAAATACCTCAAAGACAGAAATACCTCAATGTGAAATCAAACCAGTGAGAAACAGGTTATTGACAATTATTAGTTGATACACAAACTGATTGAATCGAATGGGTTCGTTGGTAGGAAACAAAAAAACATGCGTTTTTGCCAACTGAAACACAGTAAGTGCTACTTGGGAATTAAGGCATTAGGCCATGATTATTCAAACGCGTCTCGAAGAAAACATGATACCCCAACTTTGCTCCATGTCCGATTAAAATGGACAAGCGAGTCTTATCTTCTTTTTTTCTTCTCCCACTACCTCCCTCCTCCTATCCCACACCCTCCCTTTCCTACTTCTCCCACCCACGGCTTCTCCTTTACTTTAAATCGTGGAGTTAAAGGTCTATGGTCCAATCACTAATAGCATCGTCCCCAGGGACCCCGATTTTACAGAAGTGGTCAAAAATTTTGGGATTCAGACGAAAGCTACTATTTTTCTCATTTACTGTGGAATCAGGGCCAAAGGATGTTTGTTTGGATGTTGATGAACGACAAATGTGCCCCCATTTGGTCAACCAATATTTAATTTTACACAGTATAGGATTGGCAAAGCAACAATCAGGATTGAAATTCGGTGCAAAAACTTTACAGGTGGGGTTTATGAATGGGGGGGAAAGCCATTCTATCAAGGTGAAAAATTTCATACGACTTAAATCGGGCATCCCTTTAAAATCACCCACTCGCCAGTAATTAGATAGAAATTGAAGGCAGGCCCGTCGCCATGGGGGGTGTGGAACACCCCCCCCAGCAATCTCAAGAGAGAAGAAAGAAAAGGCGAAAAGAGGGAGGAAAAGAGAAAGAGGAAAAGAAAGAGGGAAGATGAGAAAGGGGAAAGAGAAGAGAAAAGAAAGAGAGAAAGGTGAAGTAAGATGAAACAAAAGGACCGGAGAACAACATCAGAACGCAATGAAGATTGAACTCCAGACTTACATAAATTCAAATATCACATGTATTTGGCTTCCCCTCAAGCCAATTAGTTTTGTTCAAGCACTAACCACGGTAATCATGAATTGTTAATGCGTTGCCAACCGACTTGTGATCAAAATGTGTCAAAAATAAATTTGAGAAAACACGAGGGGAGCCATGGCCATTCCCCAAGCTGAAGTGGTCAAGAAAAAAATTTGTCGGGATCTATTCCCTAGCCCCCAGCACCACAAACTTTTAGTTCTACTGGCTAGCATTGAATTAATTAATTTACTTAACCCTCAAAAATTCCTTTCTTAATAGCCCAAATCAAGAGCTTCCGGGGGCTCCGCTTCTGGACTCCGGCAGGGGCTCTGCTCATCCGTTAAAGACATTGGCGCTAGCTTCTAATAGGCATATGTATATTCCTTCGGCGGTTTACAAGCTTGTAATGCCCGTATCAAGTGAGCAAAGTTAGAAACCGTCTTTCTTTGAATTGGTTGCCATTACCACTCAAAAAAATCTTGAAGGTTTCTGAATCAGTGAAATCCAAGGCTTCGGTGGCTTCGCCCCCTGGGATCCCCCAGAGGGCTCTGCTCCTGCACCACACCCATTGGTTGCTCGGCTATATGACAGTGCTCTTTGGCAGTAAAGCTTTTATACAGTTATACTGCCAGTCTCAGTGAGCAAAGTTAGAAACCAGTCTTTAATGGGGTCTTTACTTTGAATTACCCGCTCAAACAGTGATCATTTTAAAGGTTCTGAATAGCTTAACCAAAGAGCTTCCGGGGGCTACGCCCCTGGACCCCGGCCGGGCTCTGCACCTGCAACCCGACAGGACCCTAAAGCGGGCCCCTGACCCCACCCGTTCAGGGCTTTCAGGGCACTGCACGGTGCGTCGACACGATCAAGAAAAATGGTCTGTAAAGACGTAAGAGCATCTACTTAGGACAGTTTTCAACGCCCTTAAGGGGCCCGAACCGATGGGCCGTTAATTGTATTGTTTATTCGCTCATACGCTTCAAGGGACTCTTACTGGAGCAAGACCATTCTTCACTTACACCACCTGACAAAATGTTGAGAGCGACGGCCCCATGATTGAAAGGGGAAATAGATCCACAATTAATTTTTTGTAAGACCTAAATTCAATTTAATTAATATGTCCTATTAAATTGGTTAGTTAGTGTTACCTGCAAACAATTTTGATATACTTGTACCACCCAAATGACCATTTATACTCAATTTGACGGGAACACAGGATAATGGATTAATTAACGTAAAAATCAATCTATGTCAATTCCAAAAATTGGCGGATATGTGGTCTAAAATTCTCAGGTTTTTGGCTAATATAAAAATATGGTAATCAATGATGGCAGGCCACAGGGTAGGGCAAAACCATACATTGATTTATACCAATCCCCACAAAATGCTTGCCAATATATACTAACACTTCACTGTACTATACACACATTAGTACTCAGGGAAAGAAAGAACTTTTACTCCATACACTACCTGCTTATCTATTGACCTCTAAGCACTATTTTGGTTACTTGGAAGGTAATCTCATGTCATGAGCAAATCACAATTCTCAGTGCCATAATATTGTCTGCACTACAAGAGATGGAAGCTAGTTGTCATGTAGGGTCACAGACCTCACCATGTTGCCAATTTCCAAATATCTATGCATTAGGGATTGCTTAAACACACTCTCGGAACATAAGCCACAGGACTAGAGTTACAACTGGGATGACCCACGAAAATTCACTTCTGAAGTGCCATAGCCGGACGACAGCAACCATAAGTTGCTGCGAAACACAGCTGTGTGAATGCATACCAGTCAACACTGTGTTTACTCATCTGGTCTTACACCAAGGTGAACTATAGGAGGACGGCTATAGCGGATGACCAAAAACGGGACTTGCGGTATCTGTTTGGGAACTTACAGATGAGAAATTGTTTTCAAGTGATACCAAGAACAAAATCATACAAGGTTAGTTCACAGACTTCTTTAGCCATTGAGCTTACACATACTTGCCAAAAACTTTTGTCGTGGAGGTCTTCAAAATCACTTACAACTATCAAATTGTTTTTATGCCATTTAAAAAAATATGTTGCACAAAAACACCGGTATCAGTAGACAATTTACAGCTAGGAAATTGCAGAAACAACTTATTACAGGTTCTCAAGATCAGCCAGTTAAAATGGAGACGCAGTGGGAACAACTTGCTAATCGAGCAACATTGATTACAGTGGTCATATGAATTTAACATCCACAGATGGCAAATCCTTAACCCTCCACAACCCAACAGCATGTTCAGATTACCAGGGAGAATATTTGGACTTCACAATGGTTGGTCCCCGATGAAGACCTTACCTCCTGGCTCTTCGCACCATTTGAAGGAGTTAAGCATACCTGGTTTTTTCCATTAGTGGCTGGTTTTGGACTCCTGGAACACATGACTTCTTGCTTCTTAGTGTATGCCAACAAGCTAATGAGAACAATAACAAAACTTTTATTAGTAATTAGATGTAGCAGATGTGATGGTTCTTGCAGTATCGGCTGGTGCTGGAGTTGGCGTTATGCATTGGTTGTAAATATGGTTATATCATAAATCCCAATGCTTTCACTGCCATATATATTGGGTCAAATCACCTACTTTGCCTCCACTTGCCTCATCACCGTAGAATGAGCTATGACAGATTTCTCGCTATCTGTCACCCATTGACATCGCGCGTGACAAGAACAGCAAAGCATACACGATTGTGGGTTGCATTCACATGGATTTTTGCTCTAATCTGTGCTTCATCTTTTGTTATCCTTTTAGGAAATCTGAAGCAATTCTGTATTGATTGGCCACAGAAAGCCAAGTATGAAACTTTACCAAATGTTGTCAACTTACTGCAGCAGTCAGATAAAAAATATTATATTTCTTCAGCAATCTTTTCAATACCCTTCATTTTGGCTCTTACCTTGACAACTTACTTCTACATCCGAATTGTACGATGTCTCGTCGTCGCACTGCTACCAGAGAGGACCAGCAGCAGAATAACTTACAGACCCAAAAACGAATCCTGCGCATGTTGATTGTCAATTCGCTTGCATTTTTCTTGTGTCTGGCACCAATGCATGTATATGACTTGACAAAATATATAGACATTTCTGCCAAGTTTGCAATTTGGTCCAGATACTTCTATTGGGCTTCCAGATGCTTTTCACTCCTGAACTCTGCTATCAATCCATACATATACAGCATTGCCAATAAAAGTTACCGCATAACTCTAAACAACAAGCTCACAAGAGGCTGCAAGCAAACTCAAGAGACTTCTCTGTAATGGTAGTAGCCAACACACTTGACCAGCAGAACTACAAAGTTGACAACTAACGCAAGGTAAAACTTGCTAGATCTCCAGTAGGGACATATGCTTAAGAGCAGTAAAAGTCAAATAGGGGTCATAAGAGGACAAATTGTGAACTTTCCTGATAAGTCTTGGGCCAGTGATTCTTTTGACCGAGTATGAAGTTAAAGGGTCAATATGTACAACAGTAAGCAGGACATAAGTTCATTTCACAAGCTATAGGGAAATTAAGAGAATTTTTACAGAGCATTCAATGGGATTAAGAGTGAGAAACATTAACATATACTTTGACACCTATGGCCTTTGACCTTTGATCTACAGACTTGTCTCTCACACCAGATGGAGTGTTATCTACTAAGGTGTAAGAGTCATCAAAATTAGACAGTGAATGTGAGCAGTACAGCAACTTCTTGTGGAGATGGAAAAACCCCTTATTTAGAAACAATACTGTTGAAAAACATGCTCCACTAAAGATGCGAACTGATGTGAAGATTTGTCAAAACACTTCTTGGTATAACACTGAAATCTATGAGAAGAAAAGGAAGCACAGACAATTAGAGCATAAATGGAGACAGACACACCTAGAAATTGATTGTCAGTTTTTTCACCCAACAGAAGCAAAAGGTAAATTCCTTGATACAAAGAGCAAAAAGCAGATATTATAGTGACTTGGTTATAGTGCACGCTAACTGGATCAAAAGCGAATTTTCCAAATTGCAGATCAGCTTCTACATCAACATCAAGTTTCTCCCCTTCCTGATGCTGCCTCGGGTAAAAGTCTTGCCAACCAGTTTTGTGAATACTTCACCGAGAAAATAAGAAAATCCGGAACAGTTTTGATACTGTGGATGACTGGTCATATGATGAACCAAAAATAGCATTTCTAAGACTCGGAGTTATTAGAAAGTACACGCGGTGTTGTGTGTCGTGAAGTGATACTGCACTACGAGGGTTGATGATAAAGGCTAAGCACCAGCAAGTGACCCGGATGAGAAGACAGCCCTATAGTGACTTGTTTATAGTGCACGCAAAAGATCAAAAGCAAATTTTCCACCTCATGATTTTAACACCTCATGTTTTATTTATGGTTCAGTGGATATGCACGAGAAAAAGTTATTTCCAAATTTTCAGTTGATTCTGAGTGTGGGTTTTGATGTTATGAAAAAAAATGTTTGCATCACCGTGTGTCAAACGCAAAGGCCAGTGTGTTGTAATTTCTGTCCGTTTAATTCAAAATACATTCGCGCACACCTGCCAATGTTGCCTCTCGCTGTGTATGATCGTTGTGTTCAACGTGTTGTTCGCCCTCTCTCACTGGGTGGTGGCAATTATTTCATGTTGTATTTAAAGTGGCACTGGCACATTTTCACAAAATATGAAATTCTTCAATTTGCTCTCAAATGATAGTCTAGGCCATTGGAAGAATAGAGATACATTTTACACATAAAATAACATACTCAAAAACAGATAGGGACATTAAAAAGAGGGTAAAAATATCCGGTAATTTGTAGGCTACTTTTAACAACTTTACGTTTTCCATTACTTTAATCAACAAATGTGTATATTACATGAATATCAGACTCTTACTCATTGATATTAAAACCACAAAAGGTCACAGACCGGTCAAACAGCGGTCATGCCGTGGGAAACATGCATACGGTGAGCGTTTCTTGTGTTATTCGCCAATACCGTCATCTGCTGAATTAATGTCGCCGGCGACATTAATTATAAAGTCCTTTTGTTTACCCATAAGGATGCTGATTTGGTCTTAATCATTTCAGGTGAGGGCTAATGTATATAAATGTTTTACATCCATGCAAATATACCAATTTTGAAAAACCATGAGGGTGCCTATTTTTTGAATGTGCCAGTCTCTCTTTAAGCCATAAGGATCACAAAATTAGGTTAAAGATTACCTTGAATTATAAATCTGTTTAAGAATGAAAATAAAGGTATGATTTTGGGAACCGGTACTCCTCTTTACGATAATTGAACGCGGCGACACCATTTTTTGCGTGGAAGAACTCGGCCTCTGGCCTCATTCTTCCACTTAATGAGGACTTAGAGTGTATTATATGGAAATGAACTATTATAATACTCATTAGAATGTATGAATTGTCACTAAACTGAACAGCACCAAAACTTGTTCTAGATGAAGTACTGCATCTACTATGTAGTCAATCACAGTTTTATGGACTACCAGATAAAGATATCACGAAGTTACCATGTGCACAGAATGACCGGATGAATATGGATGCTTTATGTTGTGAACACATAGAGCCAATCCTTCGGGATTTGCATTGGTTGTCGATTAGAAAGTGAATTCTCATCATCATCATCATCAGCCTTTTTGTCTGTCCACTTGGATGAAAGCCTCAACATGTTTCCATGCTGGATTTCGGCCTACCCTTCCACGCTGGCCTAGTGCGGGTTGGAAGGGACCCTGGTACCTAGAGTAATGTGTGCAGGTAACAGACCCAGGATGGTCCCCTACTCTTTTCGATAAGGTCTGCAACTTTTTACGTGTTCAGGAATTACTCCCCTGATACACGGGACCAACAGCTTTACATGACTCTCTGAACCATGAGGCGCCGGACACCCATTGCATACACCTGCACATTTTATGCAATGGGTGGGAGCGAGGAGAAATTCCATAATCACACTGCTGCGCAATTATGCAATTTCCGACCTTATAGGAACTATTTGAGTATGACCAAGAAACCCGACTCTTGCTGGGCTCAAACCAGGGCCGCTCGGTCAATCTTATACTCTGCCGATGGTTCAGCGCCTTAGACTGCTCGGCCACCTCACCCTCTGCGAATTCTCTTAAGATTTTAATTTAAGATCAAGCTCAAAATGACTTCAGATCCAGTGTATGGCTCAAATTGCAAATCTACTTATGAAGAACAAGCTTTTTCCATCGCTGTGCCATGTGAATGGAATAGTTTGCCCGATTTGGTTAGATGTGCTAAATCGTGCAATGTTTCAAGATCTTTTTAATCTTTGAGCTTGGTGCAATTTCATTTTCATTTATTATATCTTAATACTGATGTAAATTTTATGTTACTTCATTTGTATGACTGGAGAATTTAGGGTTACCTATATTATCCAGTCCCAGGAGGGGGGGGTGTGGGGAGATGGGGACTTGTATTCCAAGGTGGATATCATGCTTGTGTACAAAAATGTGTATTATATTGAGCGGCTTTTGGAGATCAGCGATGTATTCACTTATTGTTTAGGGTATAAAATCATCAAAAATACAAAGTTAGGGTAATGAGTTTTATGTTTTCTAAAATTTACTTTTGGTATAACTTTGGCATACTTGTAAAATATATAAAAACGCTGAACAATAGTAATTTTCTTCCAATTTTCTCTTAAATTTCATATAGCCTCATGATAGCTTCACAGAGTGATTTTAATTGTTGTCTGCATTTGAAGACCCCAGTATTTTGCAAAGGTGATGCCCTAAATTTTTCTATGTCATCATCTCCTACACATAGCTTTCATAATGAGGAGTTTCATTTCCACTAGCTAATCTACACTATAAATAACTATTGTTACACGTATATGTGTGCAGAGACGGAATTTGGGTCTGTCTGTCAATCAAAAGGAGGTCTTGAATATTTTAGTACAGGTTTTTAGTTCAATGAAATGGATGAATTTTCAGAATAAACACTCAAATACAACAAGATCCTTGATTCCAAAGACATATTAGGGACAAAACTTTAATAAGACTTGAAATTATAATACAATGGATTTAAATTTTAAACTTATTATACCCTAGATGTGAATTTTAAGTCTTTTCAAAGTTTGCCCCAATACAAGTATCTCAGTTAGACTTGCACAAATTGATACTTTTGCACACAAGAGTGAATTAAATACACAAAAACTTTTAATGAAACCATGTGTTAATATTCTCTTTGAATTAAAGAGACTTGTACATTAAACCCCTTTTAAAGCAGTGACGGTGCACAAATTCATACTTTTACACAAAGAGTGCATTAAAATACACACAAAACTTTAATTAAACATGTGTTAATATTTACTTTATCAGGGCATTGCCCCGTGGGTTATCACTCATATTGACCATGTGTACTCATGATCGGTTCCGTTTATCACAGAAAAAAGGGTGTATTTTGACAAAAAGGGTCCTTTTGTCAACGATTACTCGATATTTTTGAAACGGGTATAGGTTTTTCTTCGCGAACACAAAAATGTGAATCCTAGAAATTTACTAATTTCTCCGCACTTCATTGAATCGCAGTATTCTTTTTGGTCCTATTTTTTTTTTGTCCCCAAAATATTTTGAAACTCCCTGGGACAACTCCTAAGCTGGAAAGTTCAGGTCGTATCCCGGTTTGTTTACATTTCATTCACGTCAAAGTCGTAAACAGGGTTTTCCCCAGGTATAGGACCGCTGATTCCATAGTTCTTTTATCAAGCGATAAATCATAAGGCAGGGCCAAGTCCGGTCTGTGGAACTATGCACAGGGTCTCACAATTCATCATTGCCGCTGACCACAAAGGCAAGGGCCACTTTCGTCATCCAGTGCAAGAAATGCCGCGAATATTGCGACTGTCCCCCAGGAGTCTAATGTTTTATATTTAAAGTGCCTTGACCTACCTTCTCATCTGATGTAATTGTCGCTGTATAAGAAACGTCATGATAATAAGGATGCCAACTGTGTGCGGCATGCAAGCAAGGCATATTGGTGACTTAACTCCTGAATTGTTCACACACTCTGACACGGTATTGGGAAAGTTAACTTTGATATTTTGAAATTGGGGACAATTCAGTGTACTTTCGGTATTTGAATTCAGTGTACTTTTCTGTTGTTTTTTTTCCTCATATATTATTAGGTCTAAAGGTGGTATTAAAAACAGTTACAAGGACAAAGAGTTCCATCTTTGAAAAAAACACCTGTTTTTTGTGTGTTTTCTGAATTTAAAAAAAGGGTGTTTTTTTTGTAAAAGTGTACTTGAAATGCAAAAAGGTTTGTTTTGTAAGGTGGAATTTGTACCCTTTTTCATGTAAAAAAGGGTCAAATTGTTAATAATGTACTTGAAACACGCGAAAAAGGGGGTATTTTTTTTGACTTGGGGAACGATCATCATACGTTACGCCTTGAATAGGAAGTGACACCACCGGGGCAGGGCAGGGTATAATTAGAGACTATACTGTTCAGGTGTATGGTTAGAGGCACATTTATGTGAACTATTCATTTAGGTACAACTTATATCAAATACATCCTTAGGGTGCATATTTAAACATCATGCAAATTATTGTTTGGGGTAGTAAAATTAAAACACGCATACTTTGTTTAAGGGTACAAATCAACCAAAATACTGTGCTTTACTTGGGGTGTTTTTCCTTGACAAGTGAAACATACACCTGAGGCTAACATGCTTATGATATCCACTATAGAATATAAGTGCCCCCCCCTCCGGGGTCCAGTCAATCCTGATATTCAGGGCACAATTTTATTTAATATATAATCACTTTGAATTGTATTACATGTATACTTCAATCATTTAAAATTTTTATTAATTTTTGCACTTGCATATTATGCAATTTGATGAAGTTTTTAAGGCTTCTAGTATGTACTTTTATATCATATTTACTTCTATCCACAATCATACATCGATATGAACATATTACACACATGATAAATAATGTAATTGTATAGATGAAGTGTAATGTGGAAGAGTACTGCAAATAAGCCAAATAATGGCCTGTCAAGACTCTATTTCTATTTGTTTATAGTTTGAATTAAGTGACTTTTATAATTAAGTTTAAAAGAATGAAGATTTTTTGAGTTTTTGACATTAGGTGGAATGATGTTCCATTGTTGAACGCCAAGATAAGATATAGATTTACCACTAAATTTAAGTTTAATATTAGGTATTTGAAAGTCTGAAGCATATCTTGCATAGGATAAGTGTGGTTTTGGGCATTTGTTACAAACATGTTGTCAAATGTGGAGGGTAACAGGTTATTGTTACATTTGTACATGATGTACCAATATTAAGTTTACACAAATCCACAAATCCATTAATGCAAATAGCTAATTGTACTACTGATACGTGTTTAGGGGTGAAAATTCAAGCTTTGAAAATATGTATTTAGGGTGCTTTTTGTGAATGCCTGGACACGGATGATACCCCTTGTCAATGAAGAGTGCCACCCACCCCCCTGGATTATCACATGTATAGGAGAGCCGAGTTATATGGAAATAGCTCAATCAAAGGGCTATCAATCAATGAAATTATGTCTACTAAATGATAAAGACACATATCTCGCATACATACAGCCATACACTGGTCATTTACAGCCTGAAATGAACTTTTGCAAACTGTTAAGTTGTCCTGAAATAATGAAGTATTTCCCTGTTGTAGTAAAAAGAACTTGTTCTGTATCCAGATTAAATTATTTAAGCTCTTGATTATACATCATTGAATATGAGTGTTTAAAAGTTTGCATTGATAGGGAGTATTATTTTGAAGAATGATCATGGGGACCCACTTCAGCTTTGAGTGATAGGGGTGGAGATGGAGGAAGAACTGATTGCCTGTTTCTCTCTCTCTCTCCTTCCTTGGATACTAAGGAATTGAGAGTTTTAACGCCCACTCGCCAATCAGATAGAAATAGACAGGGAAATAGATTCACAATTACTTTTAAGAGCTAATAATTCTGATGAAAGCAATTTACAAATTACTACCACCTGAGTGAATACTTATATTCTATTAAATTGGTTATTTATTGTTACCTGCAAACACTTTTGATATACTTTTACCACTCAAAGGACCATTTTACACTCAATTTGAAATGGAACACAGGATAATGGATTAATTAATGTAATCAATATATGTCAATTACAGAAATTGGCGGATATGTGGTCTAAATTCTCATGTGTGTTGACATAATATCAAAATACGGTAATCATTAGATGGGATGCAACAGTGTAAGGACAAAACCATATATTAATTGATACCAATCCCATAATGCTTTGCAATATATACTAACACTTCACTGTACTATACACATATTAGTAGTCGGGGATAGAAAGAGCTTAATTCCTTGTACACTACCTGCCTATTTATTGGACATCTAAGCACTACTTTGGTTACTTGTAAGGTAATATCATGTAATGAGCAAATCAAATATTCCTTAAGTACTAATATCGTCTGCACTACAAAGAAGATGGAAGTCTAGCTTGTCATGTGGGTCACATGACCTCACCAATGAGCAGTTTCCCAATTACAATGCATTATGGGATTGCTTTAACACACCCTCTATAACATAAGCCACAGACTAGTGTTACAACTGGATGACATATGAAAATTAACTTCTGAAAGTGTCACCAGCTAGTCAATAGTTAACATGCGTCTGCTCAAACACAACTTTGTGAATCCATGCACGCTCAACACTTGCTTGTTTCCTCCTCTGATATCGGGATGTACTAATCTGAACCTACACCAAGGTAAACAATTGTAGGAGATTGTTACAGCGACTGACCAAAAATAGGACTTGTGGTTCCAATATATGATGAACTTGTGAGATGAGAATTTGTCAGAATAATAATCATATTAACTTGATTTTTTGACCGACTTTCTTTACCCGTTGAGCTACACTTATCTGCAAAGATTATAGTCGTGGAGGTCTTCACAACACACTGCAATTATCTTGTGCCATTTAGAAAATGTTTGGTACAAAATACTGTATCAGTAGATAATTTACAGTTGGAAAATATTGAAGAAACACTTAAGTCAACTTATTTCAGGTTCTTGAGCATAGCGAGTTAAAATGGAGTGGGCACAACTTGCTAATCAGAGCAACATTGATTCCAGTGGTCATATCAGTTTCTTATCCAGGCATCTCAATGGCATCTCTTATCCTAAATTCCCAACATCAACAGCATGTTCAGATCAACCGGGTATATATATGGACTTAAGAATGGTTCCTGATAGATACCTTGCCTTTTGGCTCTTCAATGTATTTGCAAAAGTGACCATCACCTGTTTTTTTCCATTAGTGGCTGGTTTTGGACTCCTTGGAAACATCACTTTCTTGCTTCTTATTTTATGCAACAAGCACATGAGAACAATAACAAACTTTTATTTAGCTAATCTAGCTGTAGCAGATATGATGTTCATTGCAATATCGGCTGGCGAAGCATTTTGGCAGTATGCATTAGGTTGTGTCTGTAATATCCTAATGCCCAGTACTTTCCGCGGCTTTTATATATTGATTCACATCACCTTCTATGCCTCCATTTGCCTCATCACCTTAGTGAGCTACGACAGATTTCTTGCTATCTGTCACCCATTGACATCGCGTGTGGCAAGAACGGCAAAACGTACACTATTGTGGGTTACATTCACATGGATTTTAGCTCTAATCTGTGCTTCATCTTTTGCTTTCTTTTCAGTAAACATGACACAATTTTGTATTGATTGGCCACAGGAAGCCAAGTATGAATCGTTACCAAATGTTATCACTCAACCGTTGCCAGATGAAAAACGTGTTTATACTATTTTAGCACTCAATTCAATACCTTTCATTTTGGCTCTTACCTTGACAACGTACTTCTATGTCCGAATTGTACGATGTCTCGGTCGTCGCGCTGCTACCAGAGAGGACCAGCAGCAGAGTAACTTACAGACCCAAAAACGAATCCTGCGCATGCTGATTGTCAATTCGCTTGTGTTTTTCTTGTGTCTGGCACCGCTCCATGGACTTAACTTGGCACAAGTTTTATTAATGTCTGGCAAAAACATCCCTCCTACAACTTGGATCATAAACTTCTTTTGGGCTTCCAGATGCTCAGCACTCCTGAACTCTGCCATCAATCCATACATATACGGCATTGCCAACAAAAGTTACCGCATGACTCTCTACAACAAGCTCACAAGAGGCTGCAAGCAAACTCAAGAGACTCGCCTGTAATGGTTAGCCAATACACATGATAAGCAGACCTACAAAGTTGACAACTAATGCAAGGTAAAACTTGCTAGATCTCCAACAGGGACATATGCTTAAGAGGGTTAAAAGTCAAATAGGTGTCATAAGAGGTCAAACTGTGTACATTCCAGTTAAGTCTTGGACCAGTGATTCTTTTGACCGAGTATGAAGTTGATCGGTAAATAGGACATGAGTTTGTTTCACAAGCCGTAGGGAAATTAAGAGAAATGTTAAATAGCATTCAATGGGATAAAGAGTGAGAAACATGCACATATACTTTCACAGCTATGACCTTTGATCTACAGACTTGTATCTCACACCAGATGGAGTGTTATCTACTAAGGTGTAAGAGTCATCAAAATTAGACAGTGAATGTGGGCAGTACAGCAACTTATGCAGATTTGACATTTGACCTATAGATCTGTATCTCACACCAGATTGAGTGTTATCTACTAAGGTGTAAGATTCATCAAAATTAGACAGTGGATGTGGGCAGTACAGCAACTTATGCAGATTTGACATTTGACCTATAGATCTGTATCTCACACCAGATTGAGTGTTAACTACTAAGGTGTAAGAGTCATCAAAATTAGACAGTGGATATGGGCAGTACAGCAACTTCTTGTCGAGACGGATGATGTTGAATCTACAACTACAAAATCCTCTTATTGAGAAACAATACTGTAGAGAAACATGCTCCACTAAAGACACGAACTGATGTGAAGATTTGTCCAAACACTTCTTGGTATAACACTGAAATCTATGGGGAGAAAAGGAAGTGCAGACAATTAGAGCATAAATGGAGACAGACACGACTAGAAAATGATCATCAGTTATATATCCAACAGAAGCAAAAGGTAAACTCATTGATACAAAAAGCAAAATGCAGATGTTATAGTGACTTGTTATAGTGCGCGCTAAAGATCAAAAGCAAATTTTCCAAATTGTGGATCAGCTTCTACATCGACGTCAAGTTTCTCCCCTTCCTGATGCTGCCTCGGATAAAAGTCTTGCCAACCAGTTTTGTGAATACTTCACTGTGAAAATAAGAAAATCCTGGACAGTTTTGATATTGTGGATGACAGGTCATATGACGAACCAAAAATAGCACTTCACCACCTAACATATTTCGAACCTGCAACCTAGGATCAGATTCTGGCAATTATACGCAAGCTTGTGAGCTTGACCCCATCCCGACATTGCTTCTGAAGAAATCAACCAATGCAATCTTGCCTATCATTACCAAAATAGTGAATAGCTCGCTTGGAACTGGTGTTTTCAAGGATAGTTTGAAAGTTGCTCATGTTTGACCACTTATACAGAAAGAGAACCTTGACCGCAACATTTTCAAGAATTATAGGCCAGTCTCAAATATGACATTTCTGGGCAAAACATTGGAACATAAGGTTTTATCTAGACTGGTACCCTTTCTACAACAACATGATCTGAGTGAGGATTACCAGTTTGCGTACCATGTTTTTCATTACACGGACACTGCACTTCTTAAAGTACAGAATGATTTGTTGCATGCCACAGATGAAGGAAAGACCATATTACTAGTCCTACTTGATTTATCAGTGGCATTTGACACCAAAGACCATAATTTGTTGTTCCAATGCCTTCAGCATAGAATTGGTATTGGCGGTGTTGCATTGGACTGGTTTAAGTCATACCTCTCAGGAAGATCACAAGCTCTCTGCATCAACAATGAGACTACTGATTTAGCTAAACTGAAATATGGACTACCACAAGGTTTATGTGTTGGACCAGGACTGTTTCCCATTTACACTCTGCCACTGGGAGACATCATTCGTCGGCATCAACTGAACTATCACTTCTACACAGATTCATGTATCTGTAAAACCTGTGCTGGCAGATGTTGACTTTGCGCTTCAGAGAATTGAAAGCTGCATCAATGATATCAGAACATGGATGAATCAAAATTAAGTTGAATGACTCTCTTAGACGGAATTGATGATACTCGGATCCAGACAGCAAATCGCAAAGGTTAATGTTCAACATGTTAGAGTGGGTGAATCTTAAATTACGCCAGCTACTAATGTTTGTAACCTGGGGGTCATGTTTGATTCAAACTTAACAAAATGGACTGTCATGTGACAGCAGTATCAAAGGCTGTTTCTGCTCAATTAGAAATATTGGCAAAATCTGGAAACATTTAACAAGGAATGCAGATGAAACCATCATTCATCCATGCATTTGTCACATCCAGACTTGACTCCAGCAACTCACTACTCTATGGAATTACTAACTCGCAACTCTCACGCTTACAACGATTGCAAAATATAGCCACGCGGATTATCATACATACCAAGAAAAATGATCATATAACCCCTGTATTAGCTGATCTACACTGGTTTCTTCAAGAAAAATCTGCAAAACATCAATGGGGACAGCGGCATTTTCAGGTCACGGACCCTAAGTTATGGAACAGCTTACCTGAATATGTAAAACTCTCATGTACTGTAAATATCTTTAAGAACTTGAAGACATATTTGTACTCAGAAGCATTTGTTTAGAACTCTCTGAACTGTATTATGCTTACAATGTGACTCTTTTTTGTATATATTTTCCACTGCTTATTAGTATTTTCATGTATTTTACTGTTATTTTGGTTTGTTGTACAGAGAAGCGCCATGAGCGTCGCTTGCAGCTATACTGGCGCTTTACAAATTGCCATTATTATATCATCTTGTGAAGTGCAGGGGATAAAAGGTGACTCTGACAAGCAAGATGTGTTGTTATCTTATATATGGTTCCAATCAAATCAGGGTGGTAAAAGTCCTTCATATTTCCAACAAAATGGATAAGACAATCAACTAATTCTAACTAATTGCCATGTATGAACCCCATCACAAAACTATATACAGCACTGGGACCAACCTTAAACAAGTTTAATGAGGACCAATCAGTGTATTCAGGACTTAAAGTGGATTAAAGGTGAATAGAGAGATTTTTGTGCATCCATATATTGTCTCATAATAGTGATTTCATATAGATAATACCCTCAAAAGACTTCTTACTTATATTTGGTCATAGAAAAGCCTTCAAAGTGAAAACAAAAGGCGATTTTGTTTTGCTTAATTTCAATATAAAACACAGGCTAAATTTAGTATGTGCTCCTATAGTAAATTAGAAATTTCACAATTTTTGCATCAAAAATAATTTTTCAGCAGATCCTTTCAAATGGAAAATTTTTGATTAAGAAAGGTTTACCTTTGTGCCAGAGAAATCAGGAATTTTCATAGTTTAGGGACAATGTATATGAAATCTTCGGAAATATGCAAATTAAAGGTATATTCTTGATTTGTTTATGGTTCACTAGATATGCATGAAAAAGGTTATTTTCAAAATTTCAGTTTGAATCTGACCGTGGTTTGATGTTATGAGCAAAATGTTTGCATCACCGTGTGTCATGGGCAGAGGCTAGCATGTTGTGATTTCTGTCCGTTTAATTCAAAATACAGAATTACAAATTTCTTCCAGAGTAGATCTAATTTGCACATAAGATTAGTCACAAATACTATATTTGGGCCACGCGTTCAGATGATATAAAATCTAAACTTTTGTAGGTAAGTCGCGGGGGGGGGGAACGAAGATGTGAATCACGGGATTCCCCTTTATTAAAGTAAGGCTCCAGATGCAAAATCATATCATTAAACTATATAGCATTAGGCATGACCATGGCAAATCACTTCCACCAAATTGGGTGATTACCTGTAAATGAATTAAAAAAATGAGGACTTTTCCATAAAGAAGCCCCCAATTTTTTTCAAACCCATTTTTTTCATATTTGTAATTCTTATCATGTATTAGATCACGCCTGAAGGGAATGAGCTGAATACGCCGTCTTTGTGTGTCTTTTTGTAATAAGAATTTAGTATTTTTCTGTTGTAACACTAAAGAAAATTCTTAACGCTGTAAAATGTAAGTAAGTTAATTGGCTGATCTGGGTTTATTCACAATTGAACCCAGGTTATACGTGTTGTCATATTGACCTTTATTTGGAGGTGTAGTGCTCGTCTCATACCGTGTTTTGCTACCTTTGCACGTGCCTGCCAATGTAGCGTGTCATTGCGATGATCTCTGTTGCATTCAACAGGTGTTCGATTTATCTCACTGGGCGATGGCAGACCTTCTTTTGTATTTATAAGGCCATAAGGATTTGCAAATTGATTAGATGACCTTATCTTATAAAGCTGGTTAAGACTGACAATAAAGATTATGCTTTGGGGACCGGTATTCTCTTTATGACTAATTGAACAGTACAACCAATATTTCATTGTGTGGAAGAACTCGGTCTCCTGTCTCGAGCGTTCTCCTACTTAAAATAATGGTATTGCTTGGTTTCAATTTTGTCACAAGAGAGACCAGTTCCCCAAAATATACCTTTATTCTCTTAATCAAAGCACCAATACGATAAGCAAGTTTTTAGTTTTTTTCCTTTTTTACTTGTTTTGTCCAATAAGTCTTCCAAATGTTCTTGTTAGGTGTTCTATACAACCGTCAAGTGCACATTGAGAAAAATTTAAGAGAAATTCAATATCCTACAAACTCCTCCTGTCACTTTAAGGACTTAAAATGTATCAATGTAAAAACTATTATAGTAGCCCCAGAATGTATGAATTGTAACACAACTGTACAGCACCAAAACTTGTTCTAGATGAAGTATTGCATCTACTACATAGTCAAGTACACAGGACAACAAGATTGTAATATCGTGAATTTGACCGTGTTCACATAATGCTCGTCTGATTATGAATTGCTTTAAGTCGTGAACAACATACAAAGCCAATCTTTGGGATTTGCATTGGTTGTCAATTAGAAAGTGAATTCTCTTAATATCTAGTGTTGGTCTACTCACAAAATTTAAGACAAGCTCAAAAGGACTTCAGATCCTGTGTGGCTCAAACTGCAAATGCAGTTTTTGAATCAGCGGAGCTTTTTCCTTGCTGTGCAGTGTTGATGTAATAGTTGCCTGATTTTGTTAGATGTGCTAAATCTGTGCAATTTTTTGCAAGTCTTTTTAATCTTTTTGAGGCTGGTGCAATTTGATTTTATTATGATCTTAATACTGATTTAAATTATTGTTATGGTATGAAATGGAGTATGGTATGATACCTATATTATCCGTCGCCGGTGTACCAAAACATGTAATCGATTCGGGTCCATTTTTTGGAGATTCTGACTGCTGTATGCAGTTATTATTAAGGGTATAAAAATCATCAAAAAATCAAAGGGGTTAGGGTATGATTTATCTCCTTCTAAATACAACTTTAGGGTATAAAATTTGGCATACTTGTACATTATAAAAAAATGCTGGGAAAAAATAAGTGAATTTTCTGTCCAATTTTCTCTTAAATTTCACATAGCTCTAATAGCGTTCTCAAATTTGAATTGTCTGCATTTAAAGGACGCCTCCCCCAGTATGTTGCAAAGATGATGCCTAATTTTCTCTATGTCATCGTCTCCTAGCTTACCAAAATTTACTTGTTTGGTTAGCAAATCAACAAAAATACTTAGTTTTTTTCCCCTTGCAAGTGAAAATAACCAACACACACTGAGGCCATACCTGATTATGATACCAGTGTGGAATACAAGTGGCCCCCCTACCCCCACCCCGGGGTCCAGTCTAGTCCTGACATTTCAGGGCACAATTTTATTAATTTATAATCACTTTGACTGTATATATTACTTTTATACTTGCACTTGCATATATGCATTGTGTAGTTTATAAGCTTCGAGTATGGACTTTATCGCATCATATTTATTTCTCTCCCTCTCAAACATCGACGAAACATATTCTACATGATAACTAATGTACTTGGTTACATGAAGTGTAATGTGGAAAGTACTGTAAAATAAGCGCAATAATGGCCTGTCAAATCTAGGTCTAGTTGTTTATAGTTTGAAATAAGTGACTTTATATTAGTTTAAAGAATGAAGTATTCTTGAGTTTTTGACATTAGGTGGAATGGCGTTCCATTGTTAACCAGTAAGATATAGATTACCCCTAAATCAAGTTTATACTTGATTCGCGCTGACTAGGGACAACCTGCACGTTTATGGCGGGGAGTTGTTTGTGCGGGGCGTACAGCATTAAACTTGCAACACTCTAGTCGTGCATTCTTAATTTGTGTGCGCTCCGGTGAATGACGCCAGCGGGGGCCAAACACAGAGGTCCTGTACATAATGTACGTTAAAATGTTGAAATACACATAAGGCAGGTGCTCTATTGAATCCGGAATATGTTAACAATGGTGTTTTTGCGCTGTCCACGCACGTGATATGGGCCCACCATTACTTTCATCTTATCCAAACTAAACGACTTAAACAATAGTCAACACCCTCATAGATGGCCAACGTATTACAGGGGGTGAATACCTATGAATCGATTGTATTAAAACTGTATAAGTCCATTCAGAAAATTACAGCCAACCAAATTAATTGTACTTTCAAGTCCACTTTCTATTTTAGGCAGCGAAGCGTCCTTCTTGGATATTAAAATGCTTCTTCCCTATTTCACCTAATGGATATGGGCCCAAACTTTTCCCAAGCTCCTATATCAGCACGAATCGGGTATAATATTAGATATATTGAAAGGCTATGAGTATGTTTTGTAGGATAAGTGTGGTTTTTGGCAATTTGTTACAAACAGTTGTTTAAATGTGGAGGGTTAGTTATTGTTACATTTTGTACTGAAGTACCAATTACACAAATCCATTATTTTTAGTTCATGGTATTTAACAAGGAATTTAGATGCGCTTCTGCAATCACTATTGATCACTGCTCTCAGTGCACACTTTTGCAGGAATGTGAAATTTTTTTTCCATTCCAGAATTGCATCGCCACTTGCCATGCAGTGAACCTAGAATGGGTGTGAGGGGAGAAACAGTTTGATGGACTAAGAAGAAAATGTTTTACTAAAATAAAATTCCAATATACAGGACATTGTCCATAACCCAACATTGTGATTTTTCCAGGTCACAAGGTTTTGGGCAATCGGACTCTTAAAAAATTTTAAGCATTAATTGATTTATTTAGTATCATCGATAGGTTTATTTCTTCTTCTTTAGAATGCCAAAAAAAAGCATGCGAGTTGTGTGCTTTTACGATTAGTTGATGAAAATTTATTTGACTTGTGAACCAGGTTTTTAGTTTACTAATACCATACTCATTATTTGTATTTTTTAGTTTATTATATCATGATATGATGTAAATGCACTGGTATCATCTGTATTAAAGAAAGGATAATGGTGAGCAGCATTGGTATCATTAACAGAAATGATAAATCCCAAGTGTCCTAAAATAGAGCCTTTGGGCATTTACCGGTGGCAATATATTTTTGGTTGTTAGATTGGACTATGTTAATCAACATACTACATTGGTTGCACGTTAATTTTGAACCAATCAAGACCCAATACTCTGAAGCCATAGTGTGATACATTTTAGCAAGCACGATTTATGATATTATGAACAAATGTCTTTGGAAAGGTACAAAAATCCAACAACAGTGTTTTTGATTTATATTATTTAGAAGCTTGAGTAATTTTTATGGTACAAACTTTGTTTTCACCCATACTTGTAGACTGTTTGGGACGATATCCAAATTAGTTTTCAAAGAGTATATTGTGTTAAAAACAAGATGCTCAAATGATTTTTTAAAAATCAGAAGAATGAAATTGGGTCTGTATGTTTGTTCAATTTGTTTTTACGATCTTTTATATGAAGGAATGACTCTGGATCTTAAGTGATCAGGGGTACTGTGCCTGTTGTCAGTGACATGTTGTATATATTAGTAGTTGAAGGGTTTAATTCACTTACAAGTTTTTTGAAATTATTATGGCTGGAATGCCATCATGACCTGGGATTTTGTTAGCATTTAAATTAGTGATAATTTTAAAATCATACTCTGTACTTGAGGGTAAAGAACATTGGACCCCTATCAATTAGATTACTGAGTAAGTTGAAAAGTTATTATTAGTGTTTGGAATTTGTTTAACCTGGTTGGGCCTATGTATGAGAAAGGAGAAATCATTTAAAAGATCTGGAATTGTGTTTAGGGCTCATTTAAATTGATTTAATTTAAGTTGAATTCAGATTACAAAGATTCTGTATTTTTTTATTCATTATGATTATTTTGTAGGTGCCAGGTTTTTTAACTATTTTTCTTTTTTTTTCCAATTGATTACAGAAGCAGTGGCGTTATAGGCTTTGTCTCATAAGAAATGTGGGAAAAATGATAATGTGAATGCTATTTTTTAAAGGGAAAAATGCTAAGCAAAAGGCGGGGATTTAACAAAATGTTTTTATGGCATTTTTGGCTCACTTTTTCCAATTTTTTTTCTGAAAATTTAAAATAAAATCTTTCAAGTGAGTCAAAAACCTAAAAAAAAGGTGGTAATGACAATTTTAAAACAAAATGCGC